>CAMRHE010000369.1:1800000-1955854 GCA_947044405.1 Leptodactylus fallax
ATGCGAAAGAAGCCGTTCGACCAGCAAACAGAGTCGCCTGAGGTATGCAAAAGCACATTTGGACAAGCCGGCTTCATTTTGGAAGAAGGTCCTGTGGACTGATGAAACAAAGATTGAGTTGTTTGGTCATACAAAAGGCGTTATGCATGGCGTCAAAAAAACACTGCCTTCCAAGAAAAACACTTGCTACCCACTGTAAAATTTGGTGGAGGTCCCATCATGCTTTGGGGCTGTGTGGCCATTGGCCTCAGGGGTCTTGTTAAGGGGGGGGCCCCCCCTCATGTGACGTCACAGGGTAGTTACGTGCAGCAGGCTGCCAGCTCGGCGCCATCAAACTTAACTGCGCTGGAATTGTTTGAAAGAGGAAGGGCAAAAAAAACCCCCCCCAAGGAAGAAGAAGAGAAAAAAAAACACAGAAAACAACAGAGGCTGTTTTTTTGCAAAAGGGGGGACCTACTAAATATTACTGTCCTTTTCTGTTGGATACACTGGGGTTATGCATATTGACATTTTCTGTTAGTACAATAAACCCACAATCCTGAAATATTACTTTCCATCAGTTATTAGTATATCAAATTGAAAGGTTGCAAACACCCAAATATTTAGAACTAAAAATTAAGATTAATAGGAGCCAAAATATACTGTATCTGTGGCCTATCCTGAGGATAAACCATAACAATAGTGGCCTCACAACCCCTATTATATGCACCCCAGGGCCCCCACAAATTCCAGTATTTTTTTATATACTCTCACAGTGACCCCCACCCCCCCCCCACCCAGTATTATAAGCTCCACAGTGGCCCCCACCCAGTATTATCCCAGGCCCTTCCCACATTGGCCCCAGGCAGACGTCACAGGTATTATAGAGCTCCAAAACAACAGAGCTGGCCAAACTGCCCTGGAACACTGGGGACAGTATTATAAGCTCCATAGTGGCTTCCACCCAGTATTAAAAAAAAAAAAATAAGGAGCCACAGTCCCAACCCATGATTATAAGCTCCACAGTGGCCCCCACCCAGTAGTATATGCTCCACAGTGGCCCCCACCCAGTATTATATGCTCCACAGTGGCCCCCACCCAGTATTATATGCTCCACAGTGGCCCCCACCCAGTATTATAAGCTCTACAGTGGCCCCCACCCAGTATTATATGCTCCACAGTGGCTCCCACCCAGTATTATAAGCTCCACAGTGGCCCCCACCCAGTATTATAAGCTCCACAGTGGCCCCCATCCAGTATTATATGCTTCACAGTGGCCCCCACCCAGTATTATAAGCTTCACAGTGGCCCCCACCCAGTATTATAAGCTCCATAGTGGCCCCCACCCAGTATTTCCACAGTGGCCCCCACTCAGTATTATATGCGCCCAATAGCCCCCCCCCCCCCCCTCCGGTGCTATTACTATACTCTGGGGTCTCCTCAGACCCCAGAGTATAATAATAGGAGGCCCAGGGGAAGTGATTAAAAATAACAAATTCTCATACTCACCTTGCCTTACCTTTCCTTGGCATCTTCGCTCCATCCTGTCATCTTCAGGCCCTTTTCCGACGACACTGCTGACCCCTGTGATTGGGCCTCAGCGGTCACGTGGGGGCGCACTGACGTCATTATGCGGTCGCGCCCCCATGTGACCGCTGGGGCCTAATCACAGGCTTCAGTCACATGACGGAAGAGCGCCGGAGAGGACGCTGTGCTCAGGAGAGGTGAGAATATGTATTTATTATTTTCAGTCACCTCCCCTGGGCTGCCATCTATTGGAAAGGGGCCTGCAATATGCCAGGATCCCTTTCCAATAACAGTATGTATAGCGGTCGGGGAACCAGGCTTTCCCCGACCGGTATCATAGTGGTCCGGGGCCCCGGCCATCTCCAGCTGGCCGCGGGCCCCGAACCCTTCCGGGTCCGGTCGCGGTCGCGCCCCCTGCCACTGGTCAGGGGCCCGATCGGGATAGTCAGGATCCCGATCGGGCCCCCATGACATGAGGACTAATAGTCAGGGCTCGGGGCCCGCCGGTGCATTCACCGGTTCCCCGGTGGGTCAGTCCGACCCAGGGTACATTTATAAACAATGGCGTGAGTCTTCATAACCCCGGAGTTGCAGAAGATGCACCTTATTTCTGATGATTTGGGCAAAAAATTGCAAGAAAATTGGCATACAAGGGATAATAAATCATCCCCATTGTTCCCAA
This sequence comes from Leptodactylus fallax, assembly GCA_947044405.1. Taxonomy (NCBI): domain Eukaryota; kingdom Metazoa; phylum Chordata; class Amphibia; order Anura; family Leptodactylidae; genus Leptodactylus; species Leptodactylus fallax. Next base: position 1,802,189 of record CAMRHE010000369.1, read on the forward strand.
ATAACAGTGCCTTGTCATAATCCAGCCATGAATACGTTGTTATACAGTAATGGATATGATTGACTATGAGAGGGACCCCTATGACATTTGGTATGTAGTAAAAATTAGAAAGGGTGTTGCTGATCTAGAACGGATCTAAAGAAGTACAGACGTCATCATAAATTCAAACTATGAGTCTGTCAGCAGGAAATTCGGTGTCAAACTAATACCTTGTAAGGAGACTTCTACACTTTCCAAAGATTCCTTTCTTATTCTGCAGGGCAGCAATCCAGTTTCATGAAGATCAGCGTTTTATTCTTGTGCAAATTAGCTGAAAAAGGTTTTAGGGGGCGTTTATTTTCTCTGATCTAGATAACCACCCCTAACTGCCACCCAGCTCCTTTCCCCTATTGCCTGAGTGACATCTTCCACTTTGTCACTTTGCCTGCAGCTAGGGTTCGTTATTTAGAGCAGAGAGTAAAACCCTTGCAGGAGAAGAAACACCCGCCCTTTTCAGCTAATTTACATGAGAATAAAACATTTACATTCACAAAAATGGATCTGCAATGCAGAATAAGAAATGCATCTTTGGAAAGTGTGGAAGCAGCCCTATAAGGTACTGTCATGGCACCACAAGCACCCATTCCCCTCCTAAAAGACTCTTAAATTAAAAAACAGACAAAGAACTTATGGTGAAAATTGGCCATAGTGTTTATTAAGGTTACCAAATATAAATTCATAATAAATAATCATAAATATATAAAATAAATAATTAATAAATAACTAGAATAAACTTGAATCAAAAGTCCATAAAATGAATAATCAATTCAAAAATAAAACTAGTGAAACTGTCCGACCAGCATTAGCTGGTAGACTAACCCCCCAACTAATAAACACCGTGACAAAGCTAAAATAACTGGTGGGAGGGGCTTGACTGAAGATTCACCGGTGAGTAACAGCGAACAGCTGATGAGCCAGTTATTTAAACGCCAACACAACGCCCTCCATACTTGAACCAACCAACCACTGGACGACAGACACGCCTCCTATAAACAAATGTCACGTGTACAGTGGGGAAAAAAAAGTATTTAGTCAGCCACCAATTGTACAAATTCTCCCACTTAAAAAGATGAGGCCGGCCTGTAATTGACATCATAGGTAGACCTCAACTATGAGAGACAAAATGAGAAAACATATCTAGAAAATCACAGTGTCTGATTTTTAAAGAATTTATTTGCAAATTATGGCGTAAAGTAAGTATTTGGTCACCTACAAACAAGCAAGATTTCTGGCCCTCACAGACCTGTAACTTCTTCATTAAGAGGCTCCTCTGTCCTCCACTCCTTACCTGTAGTAATGGCACCTGTTTGAAATTGTTATCAGTATAAAAGATACCTGTCCACAACCTCAAACAGTCACACTCCAAACTATAGCGAAAACCAAAGAGCTGTGGAAGGACACCAGAAACAAAATTGTAGACCTGCACCAGGCTGGGAAGACTGAATCTGCAATAGGCAAGCAGCTTGGTGTGAAGAAATCAACTGTGGGAGCAATAATTAGAAAATGGAAGACATACAAGACCACTGATAATCTCCCTCGATCAGGGGCTCCACGCAAGATCTTACCCCATGGGGTCAAAATGATCACAAGAACAGTGAGCAAAAATCCCAGAACCACATGGGGGGACCTAGTGAATGACCTGCAGAAAGCTGGGACTAACATAACAAAGGCTACCGACAGTACCACACTACGTTGCCAGGGACTCAGATCCTGCAGTGCCAGACGCCAGTGTCCCCCTGCTTAAGCCAGTACATATCTGGGCCAGTCTGAAGTTTGCTAGAGAGCATTTGGATGTTTCAGAAGAGTATTTGGAGAATGTTATATGGTCAGATGAAACCAAAGTAGAACTGTTTAGTAGAAACACAACTCGTCATGTTTGGAGGAGAGTGAATGCTGAGTTGCATCCAAAGAACACCATACCTACTGTGAAGCATGAGGGTGGCAACATCATGCTTTGGGGCTGTTTCTCTGCAAAGGGACCAGGACGACTGATCCGTGTACATGAAAGAATGGGGCCATGTATCGTGAGATGTTGAGTGCAAACCTCCTTCCATCAGCAAGGGCATTGAAGATGAAACGTGGATGACAATGATCCCAAGCACACCGCCAGGGCGAAGGAGTGGCTTGCTAAGAAGCATTTCAAGGTCCTGGAGTGGCCTAGCCAGTCTCCAGATCTCAACCCCATAGAAAACTTTTGGAGGGAGTTGAAAGTCCATGTTGCCCAGCGACAGCCCCAAAACATCACTGCTCTAGAGGATATCTGCATGGAGGAATGGGCCAACATACCAGCAACAGTGTGTGCCAACCTTGTGAAGACTTACAGAAAACGTTTGACCTCTGTCATTGCCAACAAAGGATATATAACAAAGTATTGAGATGAACTTTTGTTATTGACCAAATACTTATTTTCCACCATAATTTGCAAATAAATTCTTTAAAAATCAGACAATATGATTTTCTGGATTTGTTTTCTCATTTTGTCTTTCATAGTTGAGGTCTACCTATGTTGTCAATTACAGGCCTCTCTCATCTTTTTAAGTGGGAGAACTTGCACAATTGGTGGCTGACTAAATACTTTTTTTTTACCACTGTACACACGTGACAGAATATCTGACTGACCTAAATGTGACTCAGCGGGCATCCCTGAGGTAAAAAGTGCGGGAAAAACAAAGAGGAAAAAAGGAAAAATTCTCGATTGGATTCAGCTCTGAACTTTGACTTGGCCATTCTAACACCTGGATACGTTTATTTGTGAACCATTCCATTATAGATTTTGCTTTATGTTTGGGATCATTGTCTTGTTGGAAGATAAATCTCCGTCCCAGTCTCAGGTCTTTTGCAGACTCCAACAGGTTTTCTTCCAGAATGGTCCTGTATTTGGCTCCATCCATCTTCCCATCAATTTTAACCATCTTCCCTGTCTCTGCTGAAGAAAAGCAGGCCCAAACCATGATGCTACCACCACCATGTTTGACAGTGGGGATGGTGTGTTCAGGATGATGAGCTGTGTTGCTTTTACGCCAAACATATCGTTTTGCATTGTGGCCAAAAAGTTAGATTTTGGTTTCATCTGACCAGAGCACCTTCTTCCACATGTTTGGTGTGTCTCCCAGGTGGCTTGTGGCAAACTTTAAACGAGACTTTTTATGGATATCTTTGAGAAATGGCTTTCTTCTTGCCACTCTTCCATAAAGACCAGATTTGTGCAGTGTACGACTGATTGTTGTCCTATGGACAGACTCTCCCACCTCAGCTGTAGATCTCTGCAGTTCATCCAGAGTAATCATGGGCCTCTTGGCTGCATCTCTGATCAGTCTTCTCCTTGTTTGAAATGAAAGTTTAGAGGGACAGCCGGGTCTTGGTAGATTTGCAGTGGTCTGATACTCCTTCCATTTCAATATGATTGCTTGCACAGAGCTCCTTGGGATGTTTAAAGTTTGGGAAATCTTTTTGTATCCAAATCCGGCTTTAAACTTCTCCACAACAGTATCACGGACCTGCCTGGTGTGTTCCTTGGTCTTCATGATGCTCTCTGCGCTTTAAACAGAACCCTGAGACTATCACAGAGCAGGTGCATTTATACGGAGACTTGATTACACACAGGTGGATTATATTTATCATCATCAGTCATTTAGGACAACATTGGATCATTCAGAGATCCTTACTGAACTTCTGGAGTGAGTTTGCTGCACTGAAAGTAAAAGGGCCGAATAATATTGCACGCCCCACTTTTCAGTTTTTTATTTTTTACAAAAGTTTAAAATAACCAATAAATTTCATTACACTTCATAATTGTGTCCCACTTGTTGATTCTTCACCAAAAAATTTAAATTTTATATCCTTATGTTTGAAGCCTGAAATGTGGCAAAAAGATTGAAAAGTTCAAGGGGGCCCAATACTTTCGCAAGGCACTGTATATAACCAACTAGGAGAGGATGCTCTGGGGGGCCTTTCTCATTAGTTTCCTACTGATTTTCCTGCTAACAGACTCCCTTTAAAAGGGGTATTCCAATCAAAGATCCTTATAGCATACTGTCACGTATTTGTAAATCACAGCATGTCAATAATTCCTACGGAAACACTGGCGGTTTTTGTATAGCTTTATAATATGGAAAGAAAATCCACAGTGGAAAACTTTCTGTGAAAAAACACTGCGGAAAAAAATGTGGTGTTACAGCTGCGGTCCTTTCCGCAATGCTTTTTGGCCGCGGCTCGCTACATGGGGCCTTAGTCTTAAAGTGTTTGTCCAGGAATTAGATAAATCACAGAGGAGGCCAGGGAAGATGTAAGTATAAAAAAATTCATACTCCCCTGTCTCTGGCACTCTGGTGTCCGCTGCTGTCCATTCAGATACGTGTTGTGCATTCACTGCCAATTACTGAATTCACTGGACAATCCTTTTAAGGCCAAGCTGAGCATGAATATCTTCAGAATGAGGACAGAGGAGTCAGCCACTGTGAAACCCTTTTGATAGTAGTGTATCCTCCCTGAAATCCAACAGCTGCTTCGGAAAATATCTGATCACGGGCATTTAACTTTTTAGATGTCTTGTTCAATTCCATATCGGAAATGGTGGAAGATAGAGAGAAAATTCCAACTACACTGGAATCAGTGAAGGAGCATCTATTAACAGATGCTAAAAACTTGAATTGGTGGTGATTGTGAAAGGTTGTCTTTAAAGGTTTCAATCATGTCCCCCTTTCCCTTCTTTCTTCAAGGCTATACATATTAAGTTAAAGGGGTTTTCCGGGGAAAAAAAGCCTTTTTTTCAAAAAGGTTTGTTAGTGCTATTAATGGGTTAATAAGTGCAACCAAATACCTTTAGCAGTGTTTTGAGTGATTTCTGGGTTTCTCTGGGATCTCTTGGCATCTTCTTCATTTGTTTACATGGTGTAGCTTCCTGCTGTCTTAGTTCATGCAATGCATCATGGTAGCTGTAGGCTGACTCACACTACCTTATACAGCGCTGTACATAGAAATATAAAAATGGAAAAGAAATGTTTGTATTTTTTAAAGATTAAGTGCCATTTTTACTCTTACTTACTATTGTGTGAGATTGGTGAAAATTTTTGTAATATACTTAATTAAACTATTTTAACTTAGTAGAGAACAAGTTCTCCCTAGCATTTTCTCTAACTAAGCATTGCAAGGAGAATCCGTACACAAACTGAGTATCATCAGTATGTACAGATGTAGTAGTTGCCAAAGGAGCAGGCAGTCACTTTTAATAGTTATATCTCAGGTATTATACCACCTAGAACCCATAAATTCTCAGCTTTCATATGAAACCAAGATTGCACTTTTAGCTGTAAAAATGCAGAGATATTTCTAGTTAATGACAGTCGGGAATGTGGGCTTTCTATGCAGAACTTCAGCAGTCCTACCTGATATTATGATGTACAGTCATGGCCAAAAGTTTTGAGAATGACACAAATATTATATTTTCACATGATCTGCTGCCCTCTGGTTTTTATGTGTGTTTGTCAGATGTTTTTATCACATACAGAAATATAATTGCATTCATATTATGAGTAACAGAAGCTTATATTGACAGTTAGAATGAGTTAATGCAGCAAGTCAATATTTGCAGTGTTGACCCTTCTTCTTCAGGACCTCTGCAATTCTCCCTGGCATGCTCTCAATCAACTTCTGGACCAAATCCTGACTGATAGCAGTCCATTCTTGCAGAATCAATGCTTTAATTTTGTCTGAATTTGTTGGTTTTTGTTTGTCCACCCGTCTCTTGATGATTGACCACAAGTTCTCAATGGGATTAAGATCTGGGGAGTTTCCAGGCCATGGACCCAAAATCTCTATGTTTTGTTCCCTGAGCCATTTAGTTATCACCTTTGCTTTATGGCAAGGTGCTCCATCATGCTGGAAAAGGCATTGTTGAGCGCCAAACTGCTCTTGGACGGTTGGGAGAAGTTGCTCTTGGAGGACATTCTGGTACCATTCTTTATTCATGGCTGTGTTTTTAGGCAAGACTGTGAGAGAGCCGATTCCCTTGGCTGAGAAGCAACCCCACACATGAATGGTTTCAGGATGCTTTACAGTTGGCATGATACAAGACTGGTGGTAGAGCTCACCTCTTCTTCTCCGAATAAGCTGTTTTCCAGATGTTCCAATCGAAAAGGGGATTCATCAGAGAAAATGACTTTACCCCAGTCCTCAGCAGATCACTCCCTGTACCTTTTGCAGAATATAAGTCTGTCCCTGATGTTTTTTCGGGAGAGAAGTGGCTTCTTTGCTGCCCTCCTTGAGACCAGGCCTTGCTCCAAGAGCCTCCGCCTCACAGTGCGTGCAGATGCACTCACACATGCCTGCTGCCATTCCTCAGCAAGCTCTGCACTGCTGGTAGCCCGATCCCACAGCTGAAACACTTTTAAGAGACGGTCCTGCCGCTTGCTGGTCTCTTGGGCGCCCTGGAGCCTTTTTGGCACCAATGGAACCTTAGTTAGGAGAATGCTCATTAGCGGATTGGCTTGTGCTTTTTACATGTGTGTAATATATAACACTGTATCTATGTTGCCTTTATTTCAAATTAAGTCCAGATGACAGGTTGTGTTGCCTTGCAGCACTACCATACTGTGTTACTCTAGCTGGCCAACAAAATGGCAGTCTTGGCCTTGAGAGTGGATCAGCATGCTCATTGAAGAGTTATTGACAGGTTAGAGGTTGGGAGGCATGGATGGAGTCTGAGAAGAAGCTGAGGCCTGGTAGAAGTGTCGCAAGGAGCACTCAGTAACCTCTTGACAGTCTAGGACTAGGGAAGTGGCTTTGATGCTGGGCCTGTCTTGTCTGCAGAGATAGAGCAGATAGGTTGCCGTGGTGGCTGGGGACCTAACTGCTATGTACTAGTGCCTATTGGGTCATATATAAGGCGAGTCTTAATAAGCAGTCTATCAGTGACAGGCATAATACCCTGCGATACAGAGGTTATACATTGTATTATTACAGTCATCAAAGGGCTGCTGGGTCAAATCCCTTAGAGGGATTATAAAAACATTACTGGTATTACAAAAAAATGTTTTTTCCCTTTCACAATGTTTAAAAGAATCTGTCAGGGCAATTTGGGACACTAAACCGTTCATATGGACCTGGGGTTTAGTGTCCCAAATCACCCTGTTATAAAGCAATCCATGGCCGCATTAAAAATAAAAAAGCTTTATACTCACCCTGCCGCTGTACTCCTCGCGCCTGCGCAGTTCTTCATTGAAGCCAGAGAAGTACACCTCATCTTCAGTGCACATGCCCCGCAATTACTCAGTGAAGCCGGGGTGTCCATCTTTGGCTTCACTGAAGAACAGCGCAGGCGCCGGGAGGCGTGCCTCATGAATAAGCCGGACCGATCTCACCAAACAGGTAAGTATAAAGGTTTTTTATTTTATTTCGCCTGCAGATTGCATTACAACAGGGCGATCTGGGACACTAAACACTAGGTCTATAAGGGCCTGTGGGTGGTTTAGTGTCCCAGATTGACCTGACAGATTCCCTTTAATTATTGAAAAAAAAAAACCAAACACTATAGCTAGGGATGGGTAATAGATATTGCCACATGAGTAAGTATGACCAGTACTGTAAAATTTCAGAACTGCCCTGCTAAGAAGCATCTGCCACTTGCTTCAGAAATCACTGTAATGCTAAGGCCCCAAGTAGCGAGAAAATACAGCCAAAAAGACCGCAGCGGAATCAAATTGCATTTTTTTTGCAGTGTTTTTCACAGTTTTCTTCTGCGGACTTTCTGCCCCTAATGTACCTACATGTACATGTGCGTCTTGGTGCTTGTAGGAGTTAAAGGAAGTCTGTCAGTAGGAAAATCAGTATCAAAGTAATGACAGTAGCTTGTAGGGCTGCTTCTACACTTCCCAAAGATGCCTTACTTATTCTGCCTTCCAGCTCCATTTTCATGAAAATAAGAATTTTATTCTTATGCAAATACTGTAGCTGAAAAAAGTCCTTTAGGGGCGTTATTTCACCTGCTGGGGCTTAATTCCCTGGTTTTGATAACCTCTAACTGCTGTCCAGCTCCACCCCCTATTGCTTGAGTGACATCTGCCACTTTCTCATACTTTGTCTTTTCATCTAATTTGCAATTTTCATGAAAATGGAGCTGCAATGCAAATAAGACATCTTTGGAAAGTGTAGAAGTCACCCTACTGTCATCCGTTTGATACCGATTTGCCTATTGACAGATTCCCTTTAACTTGACCTCTAGAGTGCACTGGTACATTGCTACTAGCTCATTTATCATTGCTAAAAATTTGAAATTTTTGTTCACTTTTGCGCCACCCTCTCCAGTCCCCTGAAAGGGAGGATGGTGAGCGGCATAATGTCAACGGGGTCAAGGCTCTGCCAGACTTATGTTTGTTTACACCAATTTAGTGGGAAAAATGATCCCTGAAATCTATGCCAGCTTTTTTTTTTAAATTAAAAAAAAATTAAAAAACACAACTTTCTCTCCTTTTTTTTTCTACATTTATCTGGATGTTAAAAAAAATAAATATAAATCCCAGTGTATCACAAAAAGAGATGCAAAAAATATTTAAATAACCTGATAGGAAACAAGTTTTAACATTCGAAATTGCAGGTACCAAAAAATCAAAGTGTTCCCTGGTTTATGAATCAGGAAAAATGTCCCGATCATGAAATGGTTAAGTAGACAATAGTAACAGGTCTGTTCCCTTAACTTGTGCCCCCCTTCCTTTTTGATGCTGCCACCCTGCCACCATTATCTATAGATAAATAGATCTACAGGGCCATTTTAACCATAGAGACAACAGTGCATCTGCACAGGGCCCTGTATTAGTAAGGGATCCCCCAAGCGCCCTGTCTCTTCCAGATGGCAGGCAGTGATTTCAACTCTGTGTCCTTAGGACACATAGAGGCTGAATACAGCTCCCTGCTCCATTATTCAGCCTTTGCCTGGTGATGTCTGCGGCAGGGAAGCACAATGAGAGCCGAGCTGCAGACATCATTACAGCCAGAGCCTGCAGGTCTGTGGGAACGGGGCTAGGTGAGTATTCTTTGTTTTGTTTTTTTAACATTGGTGGTTGATTGGGCAGGGGAAATTAAATTGAGTGTGTGGGGGGCACTTTCAAAAAGTTTGAATTGGGCCCCCTAATGTATTAAACCGGCCCTGCCTACATACACTGACAGTGTTCAGTGGACAATGGATATATAGGGACTTATCCTGTTGATAAGGGAAATGGCAACAGATCTCTCAGTATTACCAGTATCATGTTCAGAGTGCATGCAGGAGACAGACAAAGCTGGAAATCTTTAAGGTGGAGCTTCAGACAAGGACACAAGGGAGGTATAACCAGACTTAACTAAGTGGATGTGGGCCAAAAGGGTTAGTAGGAATTTGGCTTTAGGGTAAACTTAGAGTGAAGTTTAAGGGATTCCCTGGTATTCTCCCTTTAACCCCTGTACTGGACTCAGGTTACTTGGTTTCAGGTATAGCCTCTTAGCAACAGCAAACATATTTAGGGTGCCACCAGCCAGTATTATTAACAGCCAGGTATTTCTTTATTTTTTTTTACCTGCCTCATTGGAGGCAGGTATTTTTAACATATTGTCCAGTCCTCAGGGCGCAGGTAGAGTTGAATACAATGGTGGAGCGCAGAACTCTACAGTTTACCCTGCTATCCCAACTGTCTGCAGTTCGGCGCAGGTAGGCACAATGTTGTCATGTCTGCTGTGCTGAGCCAGAGACAGGACAATACAGGGAACACCTGAGGAACAGGTTGGGTATTACCTTTTTTTATTTTTATGCCTCAAATTCTGTGCATGGAACACTATGGGGTATTACACTGTGTGGGGGCCACATAGCTGGCATTATATTTTGTGGGGGACATTATTCTGTTTGGAAGCTATAAAGGAGGCATTACACTGTGAGGGGCCTCAAAGTGGGCTTTATACTGTATGGGGGCCACATAGTGTCACCACACCGTATAACAACCCCTATTGAGGCATTATACTGTTTAGGGGCCAATAAAGGGGCACTATGCTTCTCCTGGCCAGTTCATGCTACCTTTTTTTTTTATTTCCTGTGTGTTTATGACTAAGTATAGAGAGCAGCTTAGAAAATTTCATTTAGGAATGTGCTATATTAAATAGTATATTTAATATGCAATTTAACTGTGGGAAGGAAATAGAAAGCCCTTAGGCCTCCTGCACATGACCATATTGGTTTTTTACGGTCCGAAAATACTCATCCACAATCCGCAAAATACATGGCAGTATGTCATCCGCAAGCACGAATCCACAAAAGACTTGTATGATCCTCCTAAATTTGTCTGTGCCACAAATGCGGACAAAAATTGGAGATGCTTCATAATTTGTAGTCCTTGGATACAGCACGGACACGCAGCTGCAAAAAATGTGATCATGTATCTGGGCCAATAGAAATGCACGTGTCCGTACTTCAATCCTATCCCTCTCCACGATTTCTAATATGATCCGCAATTGTGGATGCACAATTGTGATTCAAAAGTACAGTCGTGTGAAGGAGGCCTTAAATCAGTTGAACAGTTGCACACTTGAAAAAGGGCTTGTCCCGAAACGCGTCATGTGTTTTATTCAGTTGGATTAAAGACTAAATTTATTCTGGACCAGCGCTTATCTGCCTCCTCTTTTCTACCTGCATCTGGATTCTTCCACATGTGCTTCACACCATGGTTCCGAGGCTAGCAGCTGCTTTACAAGGTCCCAATGAAGATAATCTGGTTCTACATGCCTACTAAGTTGTTGTGAGCTGATCACAACCCACCAAGGTGAACAATTTGTATCAGTGTTCTGATATCTATCATCCTTTGGTTTTACACTATTAGGGCTCTGCACTGTTTTTTTCCATTTCTTTCTACACTTAAATCAGGACAAATACTAAAAAAAACAAAGGTAAGGCTAGGTTCACACGTGCGCTCCATCTCCGCTTGAGGTTTCTGTCCCCGAATCTGCTTAAAAAAAATGTGGAGAGAAAAGTCCTTCAAACAGGACTTTTCTCTCTGCATTTTTCTGCCTTGTTCAGGCGGAAACCCAGCGGACCCCATTATAGTCTATGGGGTCCACGGGTTTCCGCAGGTAACCGCTTTTTTAAGCGGAATAGGTTTCCGTTCGTAGGGTCCCCAAGTGGACCCCATGTGCGGAAACCTAAACGCAGATGTGAACTTAGCATAAGAAGTATTACCATCAAGAAGAATTACCATTACCAAGTATTAGCCATCATGACACACATCTCTTACACGTGGTAATACTAAATGAAGAATCAGTCTTCAGCTATCGTTCCACACAGTGCAATGCAGCTAAACGTTTTTCACTGCGTTTTTTTTCTGAGGTTTTTCTTTCCTTAGTAAATCTATAGGGATGCTGTCTGAGTTTCTACAGGTAAAATTTACATGGAGTGTTTGAAAATACAGTTTTTCCGCAGTGGTTTTTTTTTCTGCAATGTGTGGATGGAATTAACCAGAATTCTTTCACTTTGCTGGTACTGTAAAGCACAGCGTTTTTTTGTTTTTTTTTGCAATGTGCGGCCTTAGCCTTCCCCATGTTGCAAAAGCTGCTTTTTTTTTCTGTTGCAGATTTTGCTGTAGATTTTTGAGCCAAACCCAGTAGTGGCTATCAAAGAAATGGGAAATATATAGGAAGCTCTTATACGTCTCCTTTCTGGTCAATCCACTCCTAACTTTGGCTCAACAAACCGCAGCAAAATCTGCAACAAAAAAAAGTGGCTTTTCCACAATGTGGGGCCTTAGCCTTAGGCTAAAAAATGCTTTTTTTTTCCTTCCTGTTTCCGCAGGTAAAATTTACATGTTTCTCAAAAACTCCTGCACGTAACCATGTGCAGTCTCCCAGTCAGTAAAAATGGCACGAATGACACACGGATTAGTACCTGTGTGTCATCCATGGTTTTCACTGACCCATACAATCAAATTAATTGACAGAACTACAATTACAGACAGGTATAGGACGGGGGACACACCTGCAAAAACTAGGTCTGTGTGTCTGGGCCCATTGAAATGCATATTTGCAGATCAAAAGTATGTTCGTGTGCATGAAGCCTAAGGCAGTTAAATTCTTGAAGAAATAACACAGCAATGGACCAGTTCATATGGCTACTAATAGGATTTACAGACAAACAGTTATTCACAGTTATTCAGTTATCTTCAGCTGGGAATATTTTAACCCCATTAAGAGGTTGTCCCTTTATGAATTTCAGCATTAAATCAGGCAAAAGTTAAATGCTCCTGTGTCTAGTATGGTTTCCTTAGTGTCAGTGCTGGTGGTCACACATGCTCAAGAGATTAGTCTGACCAGCTGCATCTTGTACTTAGGCACCAGAGTTTAAATAAGCCTTTTCTAATTCACCAATTCTAATTAGCATGTTTGTACAACAGCAGGAATCTATTGGTCTCCCATGTACAGTACAAGAAGAATAAGGTGGATTAACTGAGCATGTGTGACCACCAGAGCTGGTACATTAGGAGAAATGAAAAAAACAAACAAACACTGGGGGCTACATAACAAGCATATAAAAGCAATAAATACACAAACAAGCACTAATGTTCTAAATGATTCCAGTTGGAATTCCAATTGTTGTTTTTGCCTCATCTAGCAGATTAAATTAATATTAATTCATAGGACAATCTTTTTAATAGCATGATTAATTTTGGCCCTCAGAATGCAGTACAAAAATCACTACTGTGTTTGTTTGTTTTTTTCTTGATTATAGTCTTCTTATTCTATTGCATTGAAGTGCTTATGTAATCTGAATCACTTCATGACATTAACTAAAGAGTCAGCCTTAAGGCAGTCAAATTCTTGCGGAAAAAAAAATTACTCTTCTGCAAAGGACTGGTTCTTTCTGCCATTAGTAGGTTTTTTCTAGCACAGACTGTATTCAGCTGGCTATCACTTCAACCCCTTTAGGACGCAGCACAGTTTGCACTTTAAAGACAGTACAACTTGTTTTCCATCTCCTTATTTTAAAAGCCATAACTTTTTATGCTAACATAGTCATATGAGGGCTTGTTTTTTGCATGCCGAGTTGTATTTTTTGATGGCCCCATTGAAGGTTAAATTTAATGTTTTGTTTAGCTTTGCTTAATGTTTTTGGAGGACTTTATTATGTTTCCTTCTATGAAGTTCATTGTGTGATCAAAATGACGTGCCTATTTTTGCAACTCATAATGATTATAATTTTTGTTTTATCAAAATAAAACCCATTTTTGTAGCAAAAGATATTTGCTTGGAGGCACCATATTCCAAGGCTGATAACATTACTAATTTGTTGATGGAGCTGTGTGAGGGCTTGTTTTTCACTGTGCAGGGAGCTGTAATTTTATTGGTTTCATTCTATTTTAACATATTTTTTGTTTTTTATTTTTCAAAACAAAAAACAATTCTGGCATTGCATTTATTTTTAAAAGTAATCTGCTGTATAAATTAATTACATTATATATTTAATGCAAATTTATTTTATTTTATTTATATAAGTAATGGGAAGGGGTTTATTTAAACTTTTATATCTATTTTTAAATATATATTTATTAGTACAGCTTTTTAATTTTTTTTTTAGTCCTAAAAGGGGACATAAACATAAACATGCTGTTGGTTGATCACTTGTTCAATATACAGTCATGGCCAAAAGTTTTGAGAATGATACAAATATTAATTTTTACAAAGTCTACTGCTTCAGTTTTTCTAATGGCAATTTGCATATACTCCAGAATGTTATAAAGAGTGATCAGCTTAACAGCAATTACTTGCAAAGTCAATATTTGCCTAGAAAATGAACTTTATCCCCCAAAACACATTTCAACATCATTGCAGCCCTGCCTCAAAAGGACCACCTAACATCGTTTCAGTGATTGCTCCATTAACACAGGTGTGGATGTTGATGAGGACAGGGCTGGAGATCAATCTGTCATGATTAAGTAAGAATGACACCACTGGACACTTTAAAAGGAGGCTGGTGCTTGCCATCATTGTTTCTCTTCTGTTAACCATGGTTATCTCTAAAGAAACACGTGCAGTCATCATTGCACTGCACAAAAATGGCCTAACTGGGAAGAGTATTGCAGCTGGAAAGATTGCACCTCAGTCAACAATCTATCGCATCATCAAGAACTTCAAGGAGAGAGGTTCCATTGGTGCCAAAAAGGCTCCAGGGCGCCCAAGAAAGACCAGCAAGCGGCAGGACCGTCTCTTAAAAGTGTTTCAGCTGTGGGATCGGGCTACCAGCAGTGCAGAGCTTGCTGAGGAATGGCAGCAGGCAGGTGTGAGTGCATCTGCACGCACTGTGAGGCGGAGACTCTTGGAGCAAGGCCTGGTCTCAAGGAGGGCAGCAAAGAAGCCACTTCTCTCCAGAAAAAAACATCAGGGACAGACTGATATTCTGCAAAAGGTACAGGGAGTGGACTGCTGAGGACTGGGGTAAAGTCATTTTCTCTGATGAATCCCCTTTTCGATTGTTTGGAACATCTGGAAAACAGCTTATTCGGAGAAGAAGAGGTGAGCGCTACCACCAGTCTTGTCTCATGCCAACTGTAAAGCATCCTGAAACCATTCATGTGTGGGGTTGCTTCTCAGCCAAGGGAATCGGCTCTCTCACAGTCTTGCCTAAAAACACAGCCATGAATAAAGAATGGTACCAGAATGTCCTCCAAGAGCAACTTCTCCCAACCATCCAAGAGCAGTTTGGTGCTCAACAATGCCTTTTCCAGCATGATGGAGCACCTTGCCATAAAGCAAAGGTGATAACTAAATGGCTCAGGGAACAAAACATAGAGATTTTGGGTCCATGGCCTGGAAACTCCCCAGATCTTAATCCCATTGAGAACTTGTGGTCAATCATCAAGAGACGGGTGGACAAACAAAAACCAACAAATTCAGACAAAATTAAAGCATTGATTCTGCAAGAATGGACTGCTATCAGTCAGGATTTGGTCCAGAAGTTGATTGAGAGCATGCCAGGGAGAATTGCAGAGGTCCTGAAGAAGAAGGGTCAACACTGCAAATATTGACTTGCTGCATTAACTCATTCTAACTGTCAATATAAGCTTCTGTTACTCATAATATGAATGCAATTATATTTCTGTATGTGATAAAAACATCTGGCAAACACACATAAAAACCAGAGGGCAGCAGATCATGTGAAAATATAATATTTGTGTCATTCTCAAAACTTTTGGCCATGACTGTACTGCAGTACTGGCAGTATATTGAAAAAGCCTAGTAGGTGTGTGTACATGACAGCCTGGGGGGCATTGTTAGATAAGCTCCCTACCGTTCTAATATAAGAAACACCATGATCATACTCCACTTAGTAGTACAGGGCTGAGTGGGAAGAGGTTAAAGAGCAGTGATCTTAGGATTCCTCTCTGGATGTCCACCTTATGTGTCAAGACTGGTGACCACATATTGCAATGCCAGCCCTGACGTTGAGGTGACAAAGGAAGCCCACTCTCTTTGTTGGTGTCCAGTAGAGTTGTCAAAACATCATTAGTATCCAATAAGAAGGGAAGCAGAGGGTGGTACACTTGATCCATGTCCAAGGCTCTATTTAGCAAACTATAATGAAAGCAGCTGATCAGCCTGTAGAACTTGTAGCTCAAAACAGCCTGCTGCTGTTACCAGTGATGCCTGCTTATATTATAGTTTGCTAAATAAAGCCTTCTAGTTGGACAGTTCTGTACTTGTTGGGCTAAGACACCGTTCAAAGCTGTTGTATGCCATATCCAGGGAAGTATCAATATTAATATCTCATGTCATCCATGTTGCAAGTCTGTGTTATATAGCTCTGCTGGCCGAGCTACTTTATGTATTATAGCATCATTAGTGTCTGGTACAGGATTAAAATTAATGGGGCAGGATGGAAAGAGGCAATATGTCAAGTATTTAACTTGACAGACTATGTTTGAGTTATATGAAACAGACAGTGACCTCCAGTCACAGTCCAGAGGCAGGTTATGTGGTTCATCTCTGGGTAATGACATCTACAGAAAAATGCAATATGTTTAAGACTGAACCACCTTCATCAGAATTGGGGGTAAGGGGTTAAAGGACATCACCTATGGAATACAGATTTACACTGTATCTTATTTCGGAGTCCAGCTCATTTCTCTGGACTGACAACCTAGATAGAAAGATGGATAGATGATCCCAGGAAACTGCGCCTACCATATGATGCATATAAATCTAAGTGCAGAGGTCAGTTTTGGCCTTGGTTAGTTTTGTACAACATCCCAAAGTGTAACTCCTAAAGTGCACAGAATTAGGCCAGAATTGGACCAGAAGGGAACTGAAGGTAACAAAAAAAAAAAAAAAAAAAAAAATTTAACAAAACCACAAAAGCAAAACCTTGTTATTGTCAAACAAGATTTCTTATCCCTTTAATCACTGTTGTTCTTCCCTTCCCTTACATTGTCAGTAACAAAATCTTCATCTCCCTCTGCACAGCTACTCCCAAACCTACAAGCTTTCCGCTCCAGAAACACACAACCTCCCCACACTCTCTCCTACTTAAACCTGATATCGCTCTCCCTGCTTCTCCTTACTTCTTGGGATATATCTCCTAATTCTGGACCACCTCAGCACATCACTACTGTCAGATCTTACCACGCAACCGGCATCAGCGCACGAAACCCCCTAAATCTTACAGCTATCTTCCTTGCTCCTGCCCCTCAGGCACCTCCCCCGCCGGCCTCTCTGATGCACTGTGGATCTTGATTACTTCCACGACCTCTTCATTTCTCATGAATTTTCATTTCTCAGGAACACAGAAACATGACTGACATCCTCAGACACTACCTCCCCTGCTTCCCTCTCGTATAGAGGTCTGCAATTCTCGCACATTCCCCGCCTCAACAACAAACCTGGTGGAGGTGTAGGCATCCTCCTGTGTGACAATTTCTCCTTCGCCCCAATTCAACCGCTACCTGCTCTCACTCTCCACTCCTTTTGAAGTGCACTCTGTCTGCATTTACACTCCCTCCACCCTCCAACCTCCTGTCATATACCGACCGCCAGGACCTACCACCACCTTCATGGACCATTTCACCACCTAGCTAATACACTTCCTACCACAGACACTCCCACCATCAACATCCCTATTAACTCAAACCACCCCTCCGCTTCCAGTCTCCTGTCCCTTACCGCCTCCTTTGGTCTCTCTCAATAGTCTCCTCTGCCACTCACAAAAAGGGGCACACACTGGCCCTCATATTCACCCGCCTCTGCTCTCTATCTAGACTCTCTAACTCTCCGACCACGCTCTGACCACAACCTACTAACATTCTCTGTTGCCCAGAGTTCCAGAGTGTCTAGCAGCCGTAGCCTCCTTTCTCTCCTTCCGCTTTCTCAAACTCAACATGGAGAAAACGGAGTTCATAATATTCACCCCTCCTCGCACGGCCCCTCTACCTGACCCATCTATCAAAGTTAATGGAACCACACTTATCCCAGTCCTACGGGTCCACTGCCTTTGGATAAACTTTGACTCTGACCTATCCTTTAAGCCACACATCCAAACCCTCAACACCTCCTGCCGCCTGCAACTCAAAAACATCCATCAAATCCACTCCTTCCTCACCCCTGAAACTACAAAAATGCTAGTCCATGCCCTCATAATCTTCCACTTAGACAGACTACTATAACACCCTTCTCCATGGCCTCCCAGCGAATGCTGTCACCCCCCCCCCCCTCCAGTCCACCTTAAACTGTGCTGCTCACTTAATACACCTCTCCCCCCGTTCTTCATCAGCCGCTCCCCTTTGCCAATCGCTTCACTGGCTACCCATTGCTCACTGAATAAAGTTCAAAATGTTAACGCTTACATACAAAGCCATCCACAATCTGTCCACTCCATATTTATAATCTCCCGCTACTTGCCTACATGTAACCTCCGATCCTCCCACTCCACTCTGCTCTTATCCACTCTTCACACAACCGTCTCCAAGATTTCTCCAGTGCATCCCCCATACTCTGGAACTCATTACCTCGACACATAAGACTGTCCCCCACACTCACAAGCTTCAAGAAGACCATGAAGACTCACCTACTCAAGAAGGCCTACAAACCTCCAATAACACTACAGTCACCGTGCCAAAATCTGAACACCCTCTACCCTCACCTACTGACTCTATCCCTCTTTCCTCATAGATTGTAAGCCCTTGCGGGCAGGACCCTCTATCCCACTGTGCCAGTTGGTCACTGTTAATATGGTATTTGTTTTGTATATTTTGTGTACTGTATGTAAACCCTCAAATGTACAGCACCATGGAATTAATGGTGCTCTATAAATAATAATAACTGTATTATATTATGTATGATGTACAAAGCCAGCACACAAAGCTGGCGATGCAGTGGATAGGCACAGGAACTGCCTTGTACAGTCATGGCCAAAAGTTTTGAGAATGATACAAATATTAATTTTTACAAAGTCTACTGCTTCAGTTTTTCTAATGGCAATTTGCATATACTCCAGAATGTTATAAAGAGTGATCAGCTTAACAGCAATTACTTGCAAAGTCAATATTTGCCTAGAAAATGAACTTTATCCCCCAAAACACATTTCAACATCATTGCAGCCCTGCCTTAAAAGGACCACCTAACATCGTTTCAGTGATTGCTCCATTAACACAGGTGTGGGTGTTGATGAGGACAGGGCTGGAGATCAATCTGTCATGATTAAGTAAGAATGACACCACTGGACACTTTAAAAGGAGGCTGGTGCTTGCCATCATTGTTTCTCTTCTGTTAACCATGGTTATCTCTAAAGAAACACGTGCAGTCATCATTGCACTGCACAAAAATGGCCTAACTGGGAAGAGTATTGCAGCTAGAAAGATTGCACCTCAGTCAACAATCTATCGCATCATCAAGAACTTCAAGGAGAGAGGTTCCATTGGTGCCAAAAAGGCTCCAGGGCGCCCAAGAGACCAGCAAGCGGCAGGACCGTCTCTTAAAAGTGTTTCAGCTGCGGGATCGGGCTACCAGCAGTGCAGAGCTTGCTGAGGAATGGCAGCAGGCAGGTGTGAGTGCATCTGCACGCACTGTGAGGCGGAGACTCTTGGAGCAAGGCCTGGTCTCAAGGAGGGCAGCAAAGAAGCCACTTCTCTCCCGAAAAAACATCAGGGACAGACTGATATTCTGCAAAAGGTACAGGGAGTGGACTGCTGAGGACTGGGGTAAAGTCATTTTCTCTGATGAATCCCCTTTTCGATTGTTTGTAACATATGGAAAACAGCTTATTCGGAGAAGAAGAGGTGAGCGCTACCACCAGTCTTGTCTCATGCCAACTGTAAAGCATCCTGAAACCATTCATGTGTGGGGTTGCTTCTCAGCCAAGGGAATCGGCTCTCTCACAGTCTTGCCTAAAAACACAGCCATGAATAAAGAATGGTACCAGAATGTCCTCCAAGAGCAACTTCTCCCAACCATCCAAGAGCAGTTTGGCGCTCAACAATGCCTTTTCCAGCATGATGGAGCACCTTGCCATAAAGCAAAGGTGATAACTAAATGGCTCAGGGAACAAAACATAGAGATTTTGGGTCCATGGCCTGGAAACTCCCCAGATCTTAATCCCATTGAGAACTTGTGGTCAATCATCAAGATACGGGTGGACAAACAAAAACCAACAAATTCAGACAAAATTAAAGCATTGATTCTGCAAGCATGGACTGCTATCAGTCAGGATTTGGTCCAGAAGTTGACTGAGAGCATGCCAGGGAGAATTGCAGAGGTCCTGAAGAAGAAGGGTCAACACTGCAAATATTGACTTGCTGCATTAACTCATTCTAACTGTCAATATAAGCTTCTGTTACTCATAATATGAATGCAATTATATTTCTGTATGTGATAAAAACATCTGACAAACACACATAAAAACCAGAGGGCAGCAGATCATGTGAAAATATAATATTTGTGTCATTCTCAAAACTTTTGGCCATGACTGTATGTGATCATATACTCACTATCATCACTCTTTGACCTGAATACAGCTGATAAGGTCTGTGTACACAGGTCAACCCTATGTACTGTGTTAAACTATAACATAGATATCATGTTGAACATTGTCTTACCTTTACATTTTCAATACGGAGAAAAATGAATGCATTCTTTGCATAGTGATCATTGTAATAATATGCCTCACTTTGCTGCAGCACCACACCTTGTCAGCAAGTACCTTTCTCTTCTTAGAAGCTTTGCTAATGTTTTTCTTTCCATTATCAGGACAAGCCATATCCTACAGCCTTAGGCTTCATGTACACGAGCAGTCTGTGGTAGGTTCTGATGCTCCATTCCATTCTGAGGATTATGGAGCATGTCCGATAAAAATGGATTTTCTGTGTTCCTCATGTCATCAGGTTCCAAGAGGAGAAAGGAGACCTGGTACATGGCCTCCCCATAGAATGGTGCCTGGAGTTTACTCTACCCATGATCCTGCAATTGACACAGGACTGTATAAAGGCTATGGGCTTGAACTATGTTACAATGATAGCTTGGGATGCTATTAAAGGTGGATCTCTTCCACAGACTTTCATATGCCACAATCAGTATTGATCATTGTACTCAAAGGGTTAAATCACCTGATCTTCATTATGAGAGCAGGCTTGTGGCCAGTGGTGTACCTAAAGCCTTGTAGGTCCTGATGCAAACTTTGACCGGACCCCCTACCACCTACTTACAACGTAGTCTTTATAGTGACGGTGCTGCAGCGGTATTTCTGATACTTGAAAGGGATACAACTATAGTACCCACGACTACAGTTATCAAGACGGTGAGTGAGCAGCTCAGTGCCCGGCATGTAATTAATACTGGGAGCTGTATACTCTGGGAAACAGCTATTCTGCGGGGGTCATAACAGTCTAAGAGATCAGTGGAGGTCCAACACCTGGGACCTCTTTCAATCAGCTAATTAGTGACTGGGGTGCTTTTGCAAGTGCCATGACCCCTTCACTAATAACATTGCACAGCTGTTATAAAACAGATGGCGTGCAATGTAAATAGTGAAAAGGCCACAGGTATTATAATATGCTCCCCAGAGGCCCCACCCCCACAGTATAATGTTCCACAATAGCCCCACACAGTATAATTCTCCACAGTGGCCGCACACAGTATAAAATGCTCCCAAGAGCCCCTTCACCCCAGTATAATATGCTCTGGAACAACCAAAAAAATTGCTCAAAAATAATAAATACAAGAATCCCATAAAAAAGAATACAGCACATTAGCGCTATTCCCCTCCCCGTGCTGCACACTTGTCTCCATATCCACCCCATACTTACCATCATGTGTCCATTTTGTTTCTTTTGTGCTATCTTATGATTATTAATGTTGACTGGTTACTTGTTGTTTATGGTATAACATCTTAACACTTATTCAGTTGGCAGTGGGTTTTATATTCAATTATTCATTATATATTTTGTATATTGCCGCTTGTGATGATTCCACTTAAATATGGCTATAACTCAAATCTGTATTTTGATCTCTGGGTAGCGTATCTCCCTCTTAGTTCCATTTATTCATAATGTGCGCAGCCCTAATCCTAGGTGTATGGTCAGTAGTGGCAACAATATAACAATAGGGCTTTGTATCCATCCCAGAATGGCTCCATTGTATTCCTACATAGACCTGGGTGATCAAATAAACATGCATTGTTCAGCCTGGGCTGTTGATCAGATATGGTTGATAACATATTGAAGGCATTGTGTCATTCCACTTGGTCACATCTCCATACAAAGAATCTTGACTTGAGTGCATTAATCAATCAGACTTGCCGTCGCCGGTGACCTCATTCTGGGTGGTGTAATCAAGGGTATAAAAGATGAGGTAAGAGGTCAGTGGGAGGAGATTGGGCTGAGACTACAAGGAGAATACTATATTGAGACCACTGTGAGACAGACTACTGGAATATACTGTGATGAGCATGCGGGCTGGAATGTGTTGCTGCCTCCACTGGTGATCTCCACATGCTATGTGTGAGTGTTGGACTATAGAGCCATATCCAGGATATGTGTGGTAAAGTAATTATTTCACTTTTATTCCCTTTTATTTTATTGTACTGTATCTTGTAACTTGTAACTGTTAATGCTTGTATATATCTACATATCTGTTCTGAACTGCATGTGTTAGATGTTAATACCGACCCATTTAGGGGTTAATAAATATATAAAATTTAGAAAGCTTGTCTTGTATTTATCCTGTGAACCCAACACTCACTGGCGGTGAGTGTGGTTTTTTATGAAAGAAGTCTCAGGTGTGGGCCAAAGCGGTGTTGGCGCACTGAGGATCTTTCACACCGCTGTTACTATATTTTGCTATATTGTGGGTATGCTGTCTTTCCCTATCTATATGTTTTTATTACTGATTATTTACAATAAAATTCTTTTTATGTTTTTGATATATATTGTGTTTTCCCATATTCTTTTTTGATTTGCATAATGTGCTCTGGAAGCCTTGAACCACTTCAATAGAATCTCACGAAATTTGTTTAGATGAATATTTGTGAGGTTTGTCCCTCCAGTT
The DNA here is from genome assembly GCA_947044405.1 of Leptodactylus fallax. Classification (NCBI taxonomy): domain Eukaryota; kingdom Metazoa; phylum Chordata; class Amphibia; order Anura; family Leptodactylidae; genus Leptodactylus; species Leptodactylus fallax. Next base: position 1,824,758 of record CAMRHE010000369.1, read on the forward strand.
CATTTCAATACTATTATCATACTCTGGGGACTTTTCAGACCCCAGAACATAAGTGGAGGTCCAGGGGAGGTAAGTAAAAACAAACACTTCTACTCATCTTCCAACGGTTTCCGCCAGACTCCCCAGAGGTCACTGCTGTGGCTTTTGATTTTGCCTCAGCGGTCATGTGGGGAGTGCTGATGTTATGAGGCCCGAAGAGGACACCAGGAACCGCCGGAAGCCAGGAGAAGTGAGAGTAAGTGTTAGTTGTTTTTATTCACCTCCCCTGGGCAGGCTTCTTTTGGAAAGGGGCCCAGCGGCATGTACCTAAATCACATGACACTGGACCCCTTTAGGTTAGCAGAGATGAATGCTGATCTGTTCTGCATGATCGCTATAATGATAAGGGAATCATGATTTCGCCGACCAGTATTTTATAGTGCTGCGGGGTCCCGGCCATCTCCAGCTGGTCGTGCGCCCCCTACCCCTCTGGTCGCACCCCCTGTGACCACTATCATTACACCACTGCTTGTGTCAGTGTATTACAGCTCTTTCCCTGCTCCTGACTGGCTAGGCACAGTAGCGATGGCCACTAAATCAGTATAACAGGTCAGCAAATAGATAAAGGAATTTGATCACCTATGCATAACACTGGCATATGCCACTTCTCGCTGATTAGCATTTTTCAATAACTCTTACCTGTGAAGTGCTACTCTTCTGCAGGCGCTGTGCAGGTATTGATACCTGCATAGGAGGCCTTGGCAGCTTTGTTCTCATGATCAGTGACAAGCATTATGGTCAGACTCACATTCAAACAGTGAGGCAGATTTGCTAACCGAAACGCAGAATAATTCTGGCATAAACTAGTGTACCCCTAATTTTTTAAGGATTTTAGACACTTTCTGACAATTTATATGCCTCATCTGACATGTTGCTTATCAAAAAGCTAACCAGATATGATAGTGCTTAAACCTTTAAGGACATGGTCTTCAAACACCTTAAAGCCCTGGACCCATTGAAAAATTACTTTTTTTTTCAATAAAAAGTCACTTTGGCCTTTGACATTTTCACAAGGGGATAAGGAGAAAATGAATCCCTCAGTTTGTTACACAATTTCTTCTGAGCACGGCAATACCCTATATGTGGAGCTAAACTGTTGTATGGGTACATGGCAAGGCTCAGACCAGAAAGAGCATTATTTGGCTTTTGGAGGGCAGATTTTGTTGGAATAATTTTTGGCTGCCATGTCTCATTTGTGGAGCCCCTTAAATACCAGTACAGTGTAATTCCCCAAGAAATGACCCCATTTTCTTAACTACACGCCTCAAAGAATTTATCAAGGAACAAAGCAAGCATTTTAATTCTCGGGTTTTGCATTAATTTAGTTTCCAGAAAAGTAAAATTAAAATTGCAGGTTTTTTTTTTTTTTTTAGAGATTTTCAGTGCCGAATATGTTGTGCCCAGCTTGTGTCAGTAGAAACACATACTCCAAAATGTGGTAAGCAGATTATCCTGGGTGAAATAGCTTTTGGAACATTCGTCTCTGACTCAAGCTGGGCATAACATATTACACACTGAAATTACGTATTTCTGGAACAATTGTTGTTTTCACTTTTCCCCATCAGTTGTGCATTAATTTCTGGTACATAAATAATGTAACACTTGGGTGGTAAAAATGCTCATTACACCCCTGGATAAATTCAAGGGATTCCACTTAACTGGCATTTCAGGGGCTCCAAAAACCAAATCAATCCAATTCACCCATTCCCCTAATTATCTTGGTCGCCCTTCTCCACACTCTCTCTAGTTTAGTTATGTCCTTTTTATATACTGCGGCTCAGTACAGGGGGAGAAACATGTCCAAGTGGGCCCCCAACTTAGGTATACAGATATCATCACTATACGGTGACCGTATGTTGGTATATCTCGGCTTTGCAGATGATTTAGGTGAATACAGGGCAGTAACATTTAGTGACTTACAGGTGACGTCTCTGCCTAATCATTCATATTCCCCGTCTTTCATCTGGACCGCCATGACCACTTCTTCCAGTCTCTGTAAAGTTTGCAGCACAGACCTCTTTGGCTCCTTACTTTTCCAGGCACTGGACTCACACTGTCCTTATCATCTGCACACCCATCCTGCTGCTACCTCCAATTACTACCTCTTCTGTCTACACAGTGTCATTCATCTCATAGTGGCCATGTAATGAACTACAGCCTCGTCCTATACACATCTATGTGACAAGACTGTAATTACATCACACGTCACTATAAACAGACATTGTGTGATATAAACAGGCACCATGGCCACTTCATATAGCTGATCAGTGGGGAATCACTTATCTCTTATCTCTATTCTGAAGATAGATCATCAATAAAAATGAGCTGGGAAAACTCCTTAAGGCCAAGGCCCCACGTGGCGTCCCACAGCAAAAAAGCGCTGTGGGAAAAACTGCAGCATCGTTGCATCGTGGTTCTTCCTGCAGCGCTTTGCACAGAAAGTTTGCAGAGGTTTCCGCTGCAGATTTTCTGCTTCAATTATATCTATAGGGAAACCACTGACGTTTCTGTAGGTATTCAGCGATTTCCGAAACCACAACGGTTTTGGAAATCTCAGCGTGTCTGCTGCGCGTATTTTGCCACAAAGTGGGGATGGGATGGGGCCCCATGTGGCGAAAACAGGGGAAAAAAATGCAGCATTTTACAGTTCCTGCAAAGTGGATGGGATTCTAGCAAATCCCATCTACACGTTGCGGAAAAATACATGCAGCAGACACATAGCAATTTCAAAAACCGTTGTGGTTTTGGAAATCGCAGAATGTTAATTATACCTACGGAAACACTGGCGGTTTCCTTATAGGTATAGTGGAAGCAGAAAGACCTTCTGTGAAAAGCGCTGCAGGAAAAACCACAATTTGTTCCTGCTGTGGTTTTTCCTGCAGCGCTTTTTAGCTGCGGCCCGCTACGTGGGGCCTTTGTCTTAATAAAGCCCAAGTGCCACCTTAATTAAATGAATTGCCCCCTCATATTATGCCCCTGATTACCCCTGACATAAATACTGCACCTCTAATGACCCCTTATATCAATAACCACAGGCCTGATTTGGCTTGCGGTTTACAAGACAGTCAAGTTGCAGGAAGCATTTTAACTAGATCGGTGTCTTCAGACACCGATCTAGATAAAAGTAAAAGATGTATTAATGGCGGCGCCAGGGTAGGCCCCACAGAGTCAATGGGCCCAGGGCAGCCGCCCTCTCTGACCCCACACTAGCTACGCCACTGGGTGTACCCCCATGGTCAGTGTTGGGTCCACTGTTATTTAATTTATTTATTTATTAATGATATAGAAGATGGGATTAATACATAGCTCCCAACCGTCCCTCATCTGTCGGGACAGTCCCGATTTTACACTGCTGTCCCGCGGTCCCGGATAGCTTACAGTTTGTCCCGCTATGCCCCTGAAGTGTTTTTCTGTTAACAAACTTTATTATGGTAGATTAAAGGCTAAATGGTAGATACTAAATCCTAGTGGACTAAAGGACCTTTGATGACGTCATGACCATGTGATCAGACTCTTGTGTGGGCAGAGCTATTCTGGATGCTGCTGGACAGTGTGGTGTTACACAGAAAGCTGGGAACAGAGAGTGATCGAAGATAAATAGGAGAGAAGAGAGCCTGTGTGAGGAAGAGGGGGGGACTGGGGGCATATGAACGGGAATATAAACTGAAGGCAGATTAAGGGGGCAATTAAGCTAGTGGCAGATGAAGGGGCAATTAAACTGGGGGCAGATGAAGGGGGCATTAAGTTGGTGGCAGATGAAGGGGGACATTAAACTGGGGGCAACTGAAGGAGGACATTAAACCGTCGGGGGTAGCTGGAGGGGGACATGTCTGCCTCTAGTTGCCCCCAGTTTAATGTCACCTTCCAACTACCCCCACTGTTTAATGTCACCCTCCAGCTGCCCAGTTTAATGTCTCCCTATCGTTTCCGCCAGTTTAAACTGGGTCACCAGGAGAGGGACTTAATACTGTGGGGGAAATTGGAGGGGAACATTATAATGTGGGGGCATATAATGTTAGGGTGACTGTAGGAGCATTATAATGTGGGGGCACATGGAAAAATAGATGAGAATGGGCGGAGTCGACGTAGAAGTTGGTGGAGCTAAATTTGCCACGGCGTGCATAGCGCTCCACATATTTTGTCCCTCTTTCTGTCCTTTGAAAGTTGGGGGGTATGTTAATAGAGTTGTCTCTGTTTTTGCAGATGACACCAAGCTATGTAGTACAGTACAGTCTATGGAGGATGTACGTAGGTTAGTAGCAGGCGAGCAAAGCTGGATGGATGGATGGATTACACCCATGAGTACTTAAAGAACTCAGTCCAGTCATTGCTGTACCCCTATTCTTAGTTTTTAGGGATTCTCTAGTGACTGATACAGTGTCAAGGAACTGGCACAAGGCTAATGTGGTGCCTATTTTCAGATATGCAGATGACACAAGATATGTAGTACAGTGCAGTCTATGAGGATGTACGTAGGTTACAAGCAGACTTGAACAGACTTAATGTTTGGGCATACACATGGCAAATCAAGTTCAATGTGGATAAATGTAAAGTTATGCATCTGGGTAAAAATAATCTGCATGCAGGATATGCCCTATTCGAAGTAAAGTTGGGAGAGTCCCTGGTGGAGTAGGACCTGGGTGTATTTGTAGATCATAGATTAAATTACAGCATGCAATGTCAATCAGCTGCTTCTATGGCCAGCAGGTTATTTGTCATGTATTAAAAGAGTTATTGACTCACTGGACAGGAAGGTAATACCACTTTATAAATCATTGGTGTGGCCCCGTCTGGAATGTGCAGTTCAGTTCTGGGAACCAGTTCATAGAAAGGATTTCCTAGAGTAGGAAAAGGTTCAATAGAGGGTCACAATAATGATAAGGAGCTATGAAAGACCTCACTTATGAGGAGAATCTGTTTAGTCTAGAGAAGAGGTGTTTAAGAGGAGGTATGATAAGCCTATATAAATATATTAATGGCCCATGCAAGTAATATGGGGAAAAGCTGTTTTGTGTATAATCCCCTAAAAGAGAAGGGTGCACTACCTTCATCTGGAGAAAAAAAAAAAGCTTTAATCTCAAGAACCGACAAGGCTTCTTCACTGTAAGAACTGTGAATCAGGAGCTGGACACAGCAACAACTGACAGCTTCAAAAAATGATTAGATGCCTTTTTAGGGAAAATTACCATTAATGGTTATGGAAATGCATAGACTGTCATGCCCTTTTCCATCTACTGGTGGAACATGATGGACATTTCTTTTTTCAACTGTACTAACTATGTAAACTATGTTATCCACGCATTACCCATGTCCACTCTAGAATTGACCTCCTCATAGAAACTGATCAAATTAGTCTGACAGGACAGATTCCTCATGAACCCATGCTGACTGGGTGTTATAAGGTTGTATACATTGAGATACTCCAGCACAGCATCTCTTAGAAAACCATCAAATATTTTACCCACCACTGAGGTTAGACTTACTGGCCTATAGTTTACGGGATCGCTTTTTGGCCCCTTTTTGTATATTGGCACAACATTTGCTATGTGTTCAGAACCTGGGAGTGAATACCATTAGGACCCAGTGATTTATCTATTTTAGGGTTTTTAAGACACATCTACACTTCTTCCTGGGATTAAGCAGGTGACATTTAATGTAGAATTTCCCTTACCTCTAGTTATGTCCCCACTTATTTCATTTTCCTGTGTAAAAACAGTAAAGAAAAAGGCATTTAATAGATTAGTCTTTTCATCATCCTCCTCCATCATCACTCCCAGATTATTTTTGAGAGAGATCATAGTCTCAGTTTTAAGTTTCTTGTTATTTATGTAATTAATAAGAATATTTTGTGGTTTTTACTTTCCCTGGCTACGAACCTCTCTGCGTCAATCTTTGCAGCCTTTATCTGTTTTTAACAAATCTTATTTTTCTCCTTATAATTCTTTATCACTTCTTCACTTCCCTTCTTTTTTAATAGTTTAAACACTTTCTTTTTATCATTTATTTTGCACCTCACAGTTTTGTTTAACTACAATGGTTTTCTTTTGTTCCTGACTTGTTTACTCCCATATGGTATAGCTTTCACAGGTCATATACAAAACTTTTAACACCTTCCTGCCACAAGCATTTTTCAATGTTTGATTTTTGTTTTTGACTACCTGCCTTCCAAACCCCAAAACTTTTTAATTTTTTCCTTCACAGAGTCGTGTGAGGGCTTAAAGGGGTATTCCCATCTCAAGGATCCTATCTATACTGCTAGCCTATGTAAATTTAAGAGTTTTCCTAAATATATTGCTTAAGCAATGTTGCTTGTTTTCCTGCTATGTGAAATTATTCAATTATTCCTCCCATTGTTTACACATCGTTTCCATGGCACTGGACCTGTGTGATAAGACAGGACAGATGACATCACTCACTGCCCTCTGGGTGAGGCCTGAGCTCTCACTGTTATCTACAGCTCTCCCAGTAGGACAATCAGGTCAGCTAATTGCAGTTTGCTGATAAAGCCCTGTCTGTTATCTCTCTATGTAAATACACGGATGACACAGAGTCCTTCTCTAGAAGCATGTGCATATTATTTATATTAGATTTCTAGTAATCTTAATAAGTATTGTGATACTTCATAGTGTCCTGTTCAGCAAGCTGGGGGGAGGTGGCTTTGACTGTTGGCTGGGGGGAGGTGGCTTTGACTCATAAATAATACACGAAGTGAGAAGAGGAGACAGCAGGCAAAGCTACTGAAACAGGGAGATGGGAAAACCCCTTTAATGTTTGCAGGACGTGTTGTACTTCTTAATGGTACTATTTATTATTCCATATGATGTACTGGGAAGCTGTAAAAAAAAAATTCAGAATGTGGTAGAAATGGAGAAAAACTGCATTTACGCGACTTTCTTAAAGGCTTTGTTTTTACAGCATTCACTATGTAACCAAAATGGCATGTCACCTGTTTTGTATGGGTCAGTATGATTCCAGAGATACCAAACTTCTATGTTTTCTTACATTTAAGGGGTTACTTAAAGGGAGTCTATCATTAGAAAAACACATTTTTAACTAATGGCATGTTGGAATAGCCTTTAAAAAGGCCATTCTACTCCTACCTTCCATTCTAAGCTTCTACCCGCCATTTCTGATAAAATCAGTTTCTTCTGTTATGCAAATTAGGATCACGGATCACCGGGGGAATTTACCCTGTGCTCCAAGCACCCTCCGGCCGCCCGGACATGCCTAATAAAGGCAGAAGTTCCCGTGAAGAGGAGGAGGGGAGTGAACATAAGCAGCTAAGGGGCGGTGGAGAGTTATGAGGCGGAGGGTGCTCAGAGCGCAGGGTAACGCCCCTGGTGCTCCGTGATCCTAATTTGCATAACATAAGAAACCGATTTTATCAGAAATGGCAGGGAGAAGCTTAGAATGGCCTTTTTAAAGGTTTTCCAACATGCCATTAGTTAAAAATGTGTTTTTCTAATGATAGACTCCCTTTAAAAAAAAATCCAAAAGTTTGCAAAAAAAATGTTTGGATTCATCATATTCTGACACCTGTAACTTTTTTACATTTCCGCCTTATTTCCACCTAAAGGGTATACATGTTCCTTTTCCTCACAGATGTCATATCGCAGTACAAGCTTTAATCTTTTAGTTTTATTGTACAGGTTGTTACAGACTGGGCGATACCAACTACATATTGTTTTTTATTATTGACAGCCTCCCTTCTAGACAGGATCCACCAGCTATGTGGGCTCAGGTAGACCTGGATTCACTGAGCAGACCTCGGGCTGCCCTTAATGGATATCAACACTCCCTGAACATGCCACACGGTTATTAGGGGGGGAGGGATGGTCTTTGGGGCGATCAGAGGCACCATAGGTACAAAAACCCTTAGATTCCACATTCATGATTGACTGTGACATCTAAGGGGTTAATGCCGCCAGATTAGCAGCTTCTCCGCTCTCACTACTTGAGAAGGAGAGTGAGGAGAAGCCCCCCACACTGACTTCTCCAACACCTTTTTATGTTGTAATGCTGAATTGGCTTGGTAATTAGAATGTAAAAAGGCTATGGAGTGGTGGGAAGCAGTTAAGATGCAACACTGTGTGCCAAAAATGTAAAGTAGACCTGACAGTCAAAAGATATACCAGATTTTAATTTATCAAACAGTATTAGACACTTTGATAAATTTGTCACAGTTTAAGACTGTATAGTCTAAGGGAGTAATGTATCATAATGGTCATTTTATTTTTTATGCTACTTTTTTGTCTAGTTTTTTTTTTTTTTTTTGGGGGGGGGGGGGGCAAATACTTGAAATGGCACAAACCAGACTTTTCTTTTGTTTTTTCCACTGTTGGAAATAGCGCCAAGTTTACAATATTATTACATTATCACATATTGGGGACAATTTACTAAATCTATCTAAACCAGTTTTTTGGTGTAGATGTGGTGCACCTTAGCACATGGATTTTTTTGCTCCAATGATATACAGACTTGTTGGTTCTGTGCCCCGCTCACCACTATTTATGAACATGGGTGGAAAAGGGACGCGTTGTCCCAACAAATTTACTATAACTCACACCAGATGGTGTAAATTTCATTTCTATCTATCTTCCACTGAGCACCTGAATTATTAAGAGGTCGAACCCAGGTTATCTTCTCATCTATGTAATGTCCTTGCGCTCAGGGCTGCAATGTGACTCCATTCAATAACATGAGTGATGGAGGTCGTAACCAAACTCACCATGTAGCCCTAGTTTAAATGTAGGGACTCTGTGAAGTTTTATCTTTATTATAGCAGCTAAAAAAATATAGGTCCAGTCCTTTATACCAATAAGTCCCTGGGCAACACTTATCCATGGGCTCTGTCTGGTATTGCAGTAGTCACATGAATTGGGCTGTTCTGCAATACCAAACAAAGCCAACTGAAAATAGGGCACTGTTTCTGGAAAAAAAAAGATAACCCCTTTTTGTTAAAATCCCGAACAATCTCTGTCATTTAAAACTTTTTTGGGAGGTTTAGATTCATGCCCTATTTGTGAACAGCAAAGATGCACAGGCAAAATACAGGAAAGTACAGTATGTCAATTCCTGAAGTTTTTCTATGTATATAGCGATGGTCAACTGTTAGAAGGGATGGTCCCTTACATAATTCTAACTATAACATAATTCTGATTCTCACACACCATATATAAACTGAGCCAGTCTTGCATATTATAATATAATGAACTTATATAGAATATCTGCCACTTGGGACCCCTTCCTATTATTCAGATACATTAGGCTGGCACATTGCAGCTCTCTTCACTGGATAAATGCATGCAAACATTAGCATCACTGGTTACCCACTGACTTGAAAATGTGTACCTTGCAAAAACAGGCACAAAGTTACTCAAAAATACCCTCAAATAATTTGTTTGCAAAACTCCATCTTGATCAAGTTGTCTGGCACATACAGGTGCATCTCAATAAATTAGAATATCTTTGAAATGTTTATTTATTTCAGTAATTAAATTAAAAAAGGGACCTCCTATATTTTCCAGATTCTTTACACACAGAGTGTTCTATTTCAATTGTTTTATTTCTGTAAATGTTGATTATGGATTACAGGTAATGAAAACCAAAATCTAAGAAAATTTGAATATTGTGAAAAAGTTCAGTATTGTAAATTCAGTGTGTCACCTGCCAAGGTTTCCTAAGCCTTTAAATGGTCCCTCAGTCTGGTTCAGTAGGACACACAATCATGGAAGACGCTGATTATGGATTGTATTACTGAATTACTGAAATGAATGAACGTTTCAAAGATATTCTAATTTATTGAGATGCACCTGTAAGAAAATCACTTAGATGGAAGTCATGTATATATGAAAGTCATATAAGTGGCCTTAAGGCTGTTCATTCCCACAATATGAAGCTAAAAAAGACTGGTTCATTCTGCTGCAAGTAGGTTACTAGTTCTTCAACAATTTCCTTACAATCACTACTGAATACGTCCAAATATGCAAATGATTCTTCTACCTGGAGAAATATATGGGCAGGACTGTGATATATTGTAACATGTAGATCTAAAGGCTGCCACAAAGGATAAGAAATTATCAATGAAATACCACAGATAAACTGTACACAGTCCTGTCCAGTACAATGCAGTCTAAGCAGGCAGCACAGATACTATTGGTGTGTTTTTTCAGAATTTGAGATAAAACTTTAGCTTTCTCTACTGGGTAATAATGGGACATTGCTTATATTCATTACTGTACATGTTTTCTATGTATAGCTTTTAGTTTCTTTTATATTTTCATGTAATCCACATATTTGAAATATTTCATGCCCACCACTCCACTATCTACTGTTAACAAGGGCACGTTACAGGGGTCTGAATGTTTGAAAGCTCACCAGATGATACCAGCAATATATTCTGTAAACTCATTGTACTGGCACAACAATATTTTCTTATAATTGTAAAAATATGCAAACAAAATAATCAATGAATAATAAAGCAAAAAAAGCTAATACATACAAAAATAAAATATCACTATAGTACATGTGCTCAAGTCCAAAGGAGAAAAAGAAACCAGCAAGCTGTAAGTGTCTCCTGTTTAGACACACTGAAGCTAATAAAAAACACGCTAAAAATATAACAAAAACTCGTTCTTTGGGTCAACTAGCCCGCAAAGTGCTGCTCTAATATAAAACACGCCTCACTGAATCAGCACAAATGTGCATAAATTAATATTGTTGTTGTACCACACTTTATCAACACAGAAACTAACTTATATATACAGATATAGAAACGCTGGCATTTTCCATATAGGTATAATAGAGGCAGAAAGTTCACAGAGGGAAACTCTACAGATTTTCTGTGAAAAACGCTGCAGAAAAAAAAAGCCACGTGTTTCCGCCGCAGTCTTTTCTGCAGCATTTTTTTGCTGTGTCGCGCTATGGGGGGCCTTAGCCTTAGGGTGTATTTCCACAAGGAGCGGATTGTGGAAAGTAGTTCAAAAACTGCATCTGAAAAACCATAGGGGTTGTTCACACGGCAGAAATTTTCCCAGCTGAAAATTCAGGAATTTGAAGCTGAATTTCCCCTAGCTGAAAAAAATTTAACTTCAGGAATTTAAGGCTGAATTTTCTGCATGTCTAAGTTCAATGGGAGTTATCAAGAGGAATCTGCCTGTGGCTAAGGCACCATGTAGCGAGCCGCAGCGAAAAAGTGCTGCGGGTAAAACCGTGGCAGAAACGCATCGCATTTTTTCCCGCAGTGGTTTTCACAGAAAGTTCACAGAGTTTTCCTCTACAAACTTTCTGCTTCAATTATACCTATACGGAAAACACCAGTATTTCTGTAGGTATAATTGACATGCTGCAATTTTCAAAAACGCAAGTGTTTTTGAAATCGCAGCATTTTCGCTGCAGATATTTTTCTGCAATGTGTAGATGGGATTAGCCAACTGCTGCATTTACGCTACCTGGGGCCCTGGCTCAAAGATCGAGCTTGATGCTTAGAGTATGTTCATGCAGAGGAATTTGGCGCTGAATTTGAGATCGATTCTGCCTCAAAATCAGCTCCAAATACCGCCTGCAACCAACCTCCATTGATTTCAATGGGTCAGATTTTATCTCTGGCTGATTTTTTCCTCTAGCTGATTTTTTTCACCTAGCCGAAAAATAAACGTCATGCTCGATCTTCAGTGAGATTCCACCTGATAACTCCCATTGAAGTGAATGGGAGACGGAAAATACCACCTGGCCAGTGCAGAATTTGATGCAGATTTTGATGTGGAATTTGGCACGGAATTTGGACAAGCAGAAAGTTCATCTTCAAATTCCTGATGACGAATTGGAGAAATTCTTGAAGCTGAATTTTCAGTTAGGAAAATTTCTATCGTGTGAACAACTTTCCGCTAGAAATCAGCTAGAGGAAAAATAAGCATCTGACTCCCATTGAAATCAATGGAGGCTGGTTCCAGGCAGAAGCTGGAGCTGATTTGAATTTGAATCTGCCTCAAATTCAGCGCCAAATCTCTCTGTGTGAACATAGTCATTTCATTGGTGTAGAGAAAACACTGCACATGCATCAACATTAGTAAAATAGTAAAAACAGCAAAAGTAAGGCATGGTTTACACTTACAGCTGGAGAAGACCCCGCTGCCTCCTGACAGCGTTCAGGTGAACACTAATAACATACAAATACAAAAGTAGTGCCCATTAAAACATAACTTTTAATCCACTAATATGATAAAATGCTCACTCATAAAAGTGTAAAGGTGACACTCAAACACTCAATAAACACATTAAGACATGAGTATATGTTGTGAGAGTGTGAACCTAGACAGCGCTGGTGAGCGACCCAAAACCAGGGTTAAAAGGTCTTCAACCACACCCATAGGTGGGGCTTCACTCCAGAGGGAGTGGACACAGCAGAGGAGTGCTGCTAGTGACCTGCAGGGAGCAGGTAACTGTGGACCAGTTAGAGACAGACAGGTGGTCTGTCCCAAGAGAACTGGATTCCACAACGGACTTAGTTAAGTTCTAGTGTGAGCCAGACTGTTAAGAAGAAACCTCAGTAAATCTTGCCCTCAGAAGTGAGTCAGGGTTCAAGTAGTGAGGTATTGCCCTGTGTGTGGGCTAGGCTGTTTTTTTGTTTTGTTCCTGTTATCACTTACAAGCTGAATAAAGCCATTTATTTTGGATTGCCATTTCCTGATATGCTGTTTATTTGGCACCCAGCACCACAAACACCTCTGTAAGTCCAGGAAGCTGCCACCTTTGAAGCTAAATTACCCCCAATTGTCACAACGTATAAATGGATTATACCTTCCTGGACCATGAGACAATAATAGTAGACTTAAGCTACATAACATATAACAATCGAGAAGACTAAGTCCAACTTGGAGCCACAGCCCTATGAAAATACCACCCTGACTGATATCTGGCCCTATATCCTGTGTCCTGGTGTAGCCCCATGTTTCATAGTTGCCCCACAGGGCTCTGGATTGTTACCCGGTCCACTTTTTATTGTTCTAGGGGAAGAATGTAGCCAGTATTTAGTATTTATCTGGACTGGCCTCATAAAGTCAATCAGGGTAGGTAAGGGATCAATCTCCTCCATAGTAAATCCTTGCCTACCTTCTATTTATTAAATTCTCCTTTACCAGCATTGTTCTTGCATAATTGTATTGCTAGCTCTTTGTCAGCTATATGAATGCTTTAGAAGTAGTACCCTATATGTTGATTTTTTTTGTCCCCTGGCGAACCCTAGAATTGAGGGCAAAACATGTCATGTAGGGACGGGACACCTACAGGGGTTAGCAATTTTTAAGGGACCTTGAGATAGATAAGGTATACCAGGGCACAGAATATAGGGCCAGAGTCCAGTCAGGGTGGCAGCTTCATAGGGCTGTGGCTTCGAATTAGGCTTAAAGGGGTTTTCTGGGCCAAAAATATATTTTTTAAAAGGTCTGTTAGTGCTATTAATGGGTTAAAAGTACACCCATATACCTTTTAGCAGTGTTTTGAGTGATTTCTGGGTGTCTGTGGGAGCTCCTGACATCTTCTGTATTTGTTTATATGGTGTTAGCTTCCTGCTATGTAGCTTCCTGTGTACCTTCCACACTACCTCCATGTCACTGCTCCCCCCCTCCTCTCTCACTCAATTACACCCCCCTCACTTTCTCCATAGCTAAGCTATCCCATCCACTACTAGCCATTCAAAAGTAACTAACTAAGCCCCCCCCCCACCACATCATACTTACCTAGCTTCCTCTCTGGGAGACAGCTCCTCCCTTCTCCTTCACTGTGCGCAGGCTTTAGACGCTTCTCTTCATCTCTCCTAGCCCATGCACAGACCGGAAGTACCTGTGAGGCCCAGACAGTAGAGATGGAGTGCTATCTGTATTGCGCATGTCTCACAGGCACCTCCAGACTGCGCAAGCGCTTTGAGAGGAAGAGGGGAGGAGCCGTTCCCAGACAGGAATGCACGTAAGTATTGATGGGGTTGGGGGGGAGAGCACTAGTGAAATGGAACATCACTGGATTATCAGAAAGTGTCCCCGGGGCGGTCATGTGATTGTCCCAGGGATATGGGTAACTTTACATTTTTTTATTTTTTTTTTTTAATATAAGAAAATTAGAAGTTAAGCGGGGAGAGGGGGTATAGTTTAGGAGTTAATTTGTATTTTATCCCGAAAAACCACTTTAAGGAAAGGATAGTCCTTGCAAGTGATTTCCAGGGTAAAGTCTTTGGTCCCTAGGACAATTACATTTTTAGGCTACTCCCCAGGGCCTACACCTATGTCTTAGGATATTACTCCTCCACCGTGAACTCCCTGGATCATATACACCTATACTCCTATATACTCCTATACTTGGAATAGGTTGACATTGGAAGGCATCAGCGCATAAACAGCTTTCTTCTAGTAGGAGTAAGACCAATGTATTTAGCGTGTGATATGTTGGTCCACTAGAACATAGTATGTGATCTCATTAATTTATATTGTTACACATTGGTCTTCCAGATTGTTATATGTGTTATGCAGCCTAAGTCTACTATTATTGTCTCATGGTCCAGGAAGGTGTAATCCATTTATACGTATACTTATTTCTTCTTAGTGTGTTTATTGACTGTTGGGTCACCTTTGCAATTATTTTGAGTGACCATTTTATCCTATTAGTGGATTAAAAGTTATGTTTTAATGGGAACTACTTTTGTATTTGTATGTTCTATGCCATGGTGATTCCTTATAAGTAGAAACCCTTCAGACTACTGTTCATGTTCAGAACAATAATAACCCAACTGCTGTCTCCCTTGCAAAAAGTCAAAGACAATATATCACAGGCAGCAGAGAATGGCATTGTGGAGGTCACTGTACTGAACTCTACAGGCAGCAGAGATGATTGCCGATCTATGCCGGTGAAATATTGTCTTTGACTCTTTACAAAGGAGACAGTGGTCAGGTTATAAGGCTTTCATGAGGCTGGATTGAGGATCCCAACCTTGTGACATGGATATTCTAATGGATTGCTATTTATGGATCAATAGTCATCAATAAGAGATAAATGGGGGTCCAACACTCGGGATCCCTGCTAATCAGCTGTTTGAAGGGAACACAGTGCTGCTGTAAGCACTGTAACCCATTCACTAGATACATCACTGCTGTCTGTTTTATAGTGAGCGTGCAATGTTATCAATGTTATTACGGCCTCATCCTAGTGAACAGTACATCACACGGCTGCTATAAAACATATAGCGTGCAGTGTATACAGTAAAAAGTTCATGATACTTGCCCAAGTGCCCTGGTCCCTTCAAATAGCCGATCAACTATAGGTGTTTGGACAACCCAGTGATCTCTTATTGAGATCTATCCTGAGAATTGGTCATCAAAAGCAAGGAAATGCAATATCTCTTCAATAGGGAATCCTATTATTAAAATAGACCATCAATTATATATATTGATCGGCATGGGGTCTGAGTGTCAGGCCCACCTGCTGATCAACTGTTTTGCAGAGCATGCAGCTCCCATCAATGCTTACATGCCAGTTGCTGTTCTGCTTACTCACCATATGCTTGATAATGGCGGTTGTGATTATAACTGTATCCCTTTCAAGTCTATGGGACACTGAAGCACTCATAATTGGCGCTATCCAGAATAAGCTATAGAGATGGGGTATGGACCCCATTCAAAGTTTGCATCAAGGCCCACACTGGCTTTATACAACTAGCTGAAATGCACAGTAACATGTGCTTCTCATTACTCCAATTATAAACTGGATGCAGTTCTTCAGTAAGGCCGGGACCCACATGGCGTAAACCCCGCATTTTGGCCACAGAAAAAAACATGGTGTTTTACAGTCCCTGCAAAGTGAATGGGATTCTAGTAAATCCCATCCACACATTGTGGAAAAATATGTGCAGTGGACACGCTGCGATTTCCAAAACCACCTCGGTTCTGGAAATCGCAGCATGTCAATTATACCTACAGAAATGGCAACGATTTCCCTATTGGTATAATGGAAGCAAAAAGTCCGCAAAGAAAACCTTTGCAGACTTTCTGTGAAAAGTGCTGCAGGAAAAACCATGATGTGTTTCCGCCGCGTTTTTTCCCACAGCGCTTTTTTGCGTGGGGTCTTAGCTTAAGAAAGCATTACATAAATTCAGCCTTTTAGCACCCTTATCAACCACACCTGGTTTTACCTTCAAAAACCTGAGGTTGCAGGTTTTATTGAAGTGGTTTTTCAAGCAAAACCAGTTAAGAATTATCAAGGATAAATGTCACTTGATAGCACTCAATGCTCTCTCTTGGCCTGTTTAGTGGGCTGTGAATGCCCATTAGCGTATTGGTTAAGAGTTCAAAAATGGATCAACCATCAATAGCATACAACCCGAAATGTAGTAGGCTCTTGTGCTGTCTGTGATAACCAAGCCGTCGCTTGTTATGTGAATAAACCCTAAGCATCCTATGGTTAAATACTGTGATGAGTGGCTTTACAATATCCTAGATACTTTAGCAATTACTTTAAAGGTAAAATTATCCACAATTCAGATAAATTCCTTTGGGTAAACAGAGACCTTTGAGAGATATTCACAGACCAGTTTGTTCTGCAGCAGGTAGGTTTCATATCCACCCAATTTTCTCTGAATTTCAAGTTCAGCAACTCTCATTGTATATTTTTTCCTCAAAGAGGCACAGACAAAAGAAAAATATACTGAACATATTGAACCCTTAGAAGAAAACGCTGGACACAATGATTTTACGCCATCTCGCCTCTCAAAATATGGTATAAAAAGTGATCAAAAAGTCATATGTACCCCAAAACAGTACCAATAAAAAGCACAGCTCGTTCTGCTAAAAATAAGCCCTCAACTAACTCTATCAACAGAAAAATAAAAATGTTACTCATCTCAGAAGATGTCAAATGCTCTACAAAATTAGTAGGGAATGTATAAGCTGTGCAAGTGTACATCAGCTTACACCCTAGATTTAGAGCCTACACGGGAAAAGGCACCAGAAGTGCCCCCAGAATGACTCCCAATCATAGGAGCTACTGGGTAAATAATAGGGAGTTTGGTGTACCGCTGTGGTCTTTTCCGTAGCGTTTTTTTGCTGCAGCTCACTATGTGGGGCCTTAGCCTGAAGCTATATGGTTTTCACTCGGCATCTGCTTTCTACACTTGCCAACCACGCAGCAATAATTGACATAATGCATGTTCAAAATCTCAGTTACTTTTTACTTGACATTTTTTTCTACAGTGTGTGGATAGGATATAGAGGGTTTTTTTTGCAGTGTTTTTTTTGTTTCACACCTTCAAGTATGACATTTTTCCCAGTGATTTTTTTTTCTTTTTAAGTTCCCTGCTGTTTTTTCAAAACACAGTATGCTCTGTGACCAAAAAAATTACAAATGGTGCCTTTTAAAGGCTATTATAATGCAACAAAAAACCTCTATGTGCAAGCAGCCTAAGGCTAGGGATACATGATGACTTTGGATTCCACTACCATTGCTCAACCTGGGTCTCCCTGTGATTTCTTCACTAATGTAAATGGAGCCCTGATGGAGCTGCCACCTGACTTTCACTCACAAAACATTTTTGTTAAGTTCCGGTTAAGCTAACTTTGGGGAGACAATGGGTCATTTACTAACATTAGTGAAAGAGTCGCAATCTAAGCCCTAAATTTCCCACAATATTCTCTTATCCTTGTCCATGATTTATAATTATCTATTCACAGCTGGTTTCTGTAGCATATTGATCCTGTTTCTAAAGGGGGTTATGCCATGAAAATTTCTGAAAGGTAGGTGTCCAACCACTGAGTCCCCCACCAATTCTGAGAATGGGGTATGTCTTACACTTATTGGTGGATGCAGATGTGACCTGTCTCCAACTCCCTGAAGTGGACAAAAGTTGCAGAGAGAGTCGAATGCAGCTGTTCTATGCTGTTTCCCTAACTCGTATAAAGGTACAGTAAGTAGGAGTTATGGAAACAACGTAGCACACCAAGCAAACTATAGAAGACCGGTTTAGGCCGGGGCCCCACGTTGTGAAAATGTAGCATTTGGCCACGGCGGAAAATATAGAGCAAAAAACACAGCATTTTACAGTACCTGCAAAGTGAATGGGATTCTGGCTAATCCAATCCACACATTGCAGAAAAAAAAATCTGCAGCGAAAATGCTGCTTTTTCAAAAACCCTTGCGTTTTTGTAAATTGCAGTATGTCAATTATACCTACGGAAACATTGGCGTTTTCCATATAGGTACAATAGGGGAAGAAAGTCCGCAGAGGAAAACTCTGTGAATCGCAAAGAAAAACACTGCAGAAAAAAACATGATGCGTTTCTGCTGTGGGTTTTTGCTGCTGTCCACTACGTGGGGCCTTAGCCTTAGACTGGTAAGAGTGTCTTGTAGCGGTGGATGCAGATGTAACATGTCTCTACCTCTCTGAAGTGATCAAGAATTACAGAGATAGCTGAATGCAGCTTTTTCTACACTGTTTCCCTAACTTCCATAGAGGTACAGTAAGTAGGAATTATGGAAACCCTGTTGTGCAGCAAGCAGACTTTAGAAAACTGGTTTATTCTGCTTACAAATTGGTATCTTGTTCAACATCAATTTTGTTGCTGTCAAAACTAGCATTTCAAAGAAAAGCAATTCAACTGTCTGGAACAAAACAGAAGAAATAAAATGAGAGACTTATGTGTCAAAGTTAGTTTAGCAAACAATCAGAATACACTACATAATGACTGTATTCCATGCAAACCAGTACAACACAGTCTAACCAAGCATCCCTAGCCTACACTCCCTTTGACGTGGAAACTTCTCATAACCTCATAACCATATTTACATAGGTAAAAACATAAAAGTCTGCATACAGATATATAAAAAGATTGATGATGATGATGATGATGATGATAATAATAATAATAACCCAATCATCCATTAATTGAGTGATACTATGAAAAATACATCATTCTGCATGTACAGTACAGTCTGTTACTTGCATCTTCTACTTGCCATTAGCTACATACATGTAATTAACTATACGTGTCTTTTTACTGTAAATCTACTATTTTGTTCAGTCCATATGAATTTTACACTGACAGCGTTGATCGCTGACTTCTCTTCCATTTTCCTGGTGCATCCTGACAGCGAGGAAGCATGCTGCTGAGACCGTGAAAAGTCAGGCTGTCAATGAAGGCACAGGGAGAGGAAACTCTGTATAAGAGAGTGACCTTTTCACCTTTCAGGAAGTCTGTGTGCAGACTCTGTTCACATTAGTTCAGCTCTGCGTGTTGCGGGGAAGCAGCCACCGTAACATAGGAGTTAGGCCCCTTGGAGACGACCGTGGCCGTGGTCAGTGTGCTATCTGTGTATTTCACGGATAGAACACTGACCCATTCTTTTTTATGGGCTCGTACACACGACCGTGAATTTCACGGTCCCATGTGCGGGCTGACAGTCTGGGCCACAAAATATAGAACATGTCCTATTCCTGCCCTATTTTGCGGCCCTTGCTTCCGTGGCTCCTATTAATTTAATGAATGGAGCCGCGGAAGTACGACCTGTGCACGGATGGCGCATGGGGACATCCACATGTCCCCCGTGTGCCGTCCGTGCTTTTAATTCACAGCAGGCTGGTTGCAGCATGGTCATCTGCAACTGGCCTTAGAGTCTCAGTTCATGAGTAGCTGGGAGTGTCAACTGCGAGAACAGGAGGGATAGCTGCTGGCTCATGCAAGTGAGACCCATGTGTTTATGAATCTGTTTTGTGTACCATATCTTGCGTGCTACTCCCTCTGATTGTCTATGACAATAAAACTAAGTCTCTATGTGAGACACCAGCCCCTAAACATCAAAGATATAAAAATACAAAAAGAAAAACACCAAACAATAACCAAGAGTAATAGCAGGATAAACACAATTTCTACTCATCATGCATTGCAAAGAGTAATACTGAGAACAGCAACAAAAAATTCTTCAAAAAAGAAATCTCTAAATGTTTTTATTGGGATCTCCATTCACTAACCACAGTAACTCATAATATACCTAGGAGGTTTGACACTAAATAATCAGGTAATATTTAGTGTTATCAAGTATACAGAATTTTACTTGACACTGATGACACAAGCACCCAAAAAATAGCTGTCTTCATTAGGCTTAAAAAGCATATTGCTATTGGACACCTTTGTGATGGACTTCATTCCCTGGTAGAAGTGTTTTCCCAGATACCTCCACAACACCAATGACAAGAGGGTTCCCCTACCCAGAGGGACAGGAAACAATTTAGGAAGTCTTTAAATGGTCCCTCCAAACATACCTGCTTCAGTTGTTTCCTGTCCCTTGGAGAAGGCGGAAGCTCAGAGGGGTCCCTTTAAATCACACAGCCTGCACGCTGCACCAGTCTAGTCCAGGAGGGCTGTGTAGTGAGCGGTGGTTCCTGGGCTCCCTGGCAGAATTTTTTTTCTGAACAAAGGAGCATCTTATTTGGTTTCCTTTATAGTTGAACCAAGGAGTAACTTTACTGTGTGAACTGGTAACCCAGAACTCATGCAGCTTCCCGATGGGGGTTGTAGTTTCCACTGTACTGGCTATCCCCGAACTTGGGATGAGGGATGCCCACTATAAGATGGTGATATATGGTGCCTTTCTTCTCTCCAAATAAAAATACAATTCTCTGCCTATCCCAATAGATAAGGTAAATAGATAAGGGGTCTTTTTGAAGTCCCATGGCCCAGATACCTGGTGATACAAGGGTCCTAGATGGTAAGTTCTATGAATCACGACCCTCCACAAATAGGCACTTTCTAAACAATGAAACTGACAGCAGATTCTTACGTGTCTCAGGGCCATATATAGTGCTGCTTCAGGGGTGTAGATAACTTTTGATGTGTACTAACCTACTTACAGAGAACGGAAAACTTTAGAGCCGACCAAAGCGACCGTGGCTCGTTGGATTAAACTTGATGTCTCCCTCTGTTATGGCTGTAAACAGATTCCAGTGTCAACAGGACTCAAAGCCCACTCTGCGAAGGTGGTGGCGGCTTCCTGGGATAAGCTTCCTCTACCTTTTTAGGCACTATATATTGATGTTATTGATAATAAGGACTTGTCTTTTGGCTGCAAAGTTCTGTCTGCTGTGGTCTCACCCAAATACGTTCCTCTGTTATTCCTCCTGATCGTGCACCTGTGGATGTGTGGGGGAAAGATCAAGATTACACTCACCAGTAATTGGATTTCCCCTTTTTACATAATAAAATATACATCAACAAGAAGAGGTAAGGAGTAGCCGCAACATGCGGCATAACAGAGCACAATCAAAGAAAACAAAAAAACAGTGGTAGGATAGACAACAACAGACATCAGACCAAACAGAGGGGAGATGAGGAAGGAGAAAAAAAGGGGGGGGGTTGGTCAGAATAAAAAAACGTGTATAATGCAATAGGAGTCCCAGTGCGACCAGACAGCATTAAAGGCATCAACGGCGTGGTTAAGGGTAGCAGTTAAAAATTCTAGGATATGAACGTCCTTCATGCGGGCTACTAGCTCAGGCCCCGTAGGAGGGAGAGTCTGCTTACAATGCAGGGCGATAAGGGTCTTAGCTGCAGTACACAAATAAAGGAACAGCCGAGACGCTTTCTTGCCTAGATGTTTGGGAGGCAAATTGAGTAAATGGGTCATGGGATCCAACGGAACCCCCTGAATAAAGAGGGCATCAGTGAGGAGTTTCACATCCGTCCAGAAAGGGCGGAGGGTAGGGCAGTCCCACAAAAACATGGCACACTGTACCCAGCGAGGCCTGACATCGCCAGCACGAGGAGGGGATAGAGGGATTAAGGGTGTGAAGCAAAGCTGGCGTGTGATACCAGTGCATAAGAATCTTGTATTGGGTTTCTCGAAATGTGATACATGATGAGGACTTGGCTGCATGAGACCATATAATCTGCCACTGTTCGGGCGAGATCTGCTTATCTAGAGCCTCAGCCCACTTAACCATATATTTGTGGGAAGGGGGAGATCGCCCCTCTGGGCAGGACAAAAGCCTGTATATACTGGATATGAGCCCTCTCGTAGAGGTACCAGCACAGCACAGTTTCTCGAAAAGCCGTGGGGAGCGAGACCCGGGTGGTACCAAGCTGAGCATGGGCAAAGTGAGAAATAAATTGGTAATGTAACCATTCAGTGGGCGGCAAGTGTAGGACAGAAGTGAAATAGTCAAAGGGCCTGAGCTCTAGGGTCAAGGGCTCGACCAGGTCTGCAATACGGAACAGGCCAAGCCTGCTCCAAGGGCGCACCATGGCCGAAGTGAGTCCCCCCGGGAGGAGCAGATTATACAGGAATGAAATCATAGAGGAGGCAGGAGAAGCTAGAGGAAATAGCTTAGAGCAAGTGATCCAAATTGCCCATGTGAATCGGACGGGGCCCAAAAGAGGGGTTGCAACCGAAGGAGGGGAGCGGGACCACAGAAAAGCATTCGGGTGCACAGGAGCCAACCAGAGCTTCTTTATTTCCACCCATTTAGTGTATGCCTGAGATGACACCCAGAATGGAATGGCTCGTAGGTGGGCTGCCCAGTAATAATGTAGGATGTGTGGGACCGCCATTTCCCCCTTGGCTTTGCCAGCCAACATCACAGAACGAAGGATACGGTGACATTTAGCATTCCAGATGAACTGGAATACTGCCTTTTGAAGGGGATCGCAGTTCACCCTGGGGAACTGCCACTGGGAGTGTCTCGAAGTAGTAAAGGAGTTTCGGAAGGAGAGTCATCTTGACTGCTGCGATCCGCCCCATTAGAGAAATATGGAGGGGGCGCCATTTATCCAGGAGGGAGCGGTGATCATGGAATAAACGGGGGTAGTTGGCCGAGTATAGGGAGGAGTATGCCGAGGAAAGCTGGACCCCCAGGTAGCGAAGCGAGCGGTCTCTCCAATGGAAATTGTAGTTGGCCTTGAGGGATTGTAGCGCGGGCCTGGAATGTTAACGGGAAGGGCTTCAGTCTTAGTGGGGTTAACTTTATATCCAGACAGTTTACCATAATCCCTGAGAGTACCCAGAAGATTCGGGAGAGAAGTATGGAGGTTAGTGATGGTTAGAAGGACATCGTCCGCAAAGAGGCACATTTTAAACTCCCTATCACGGACTGCAACCCCAGTGATGTTCGGGTTAGCGATAATCTGAGATGCCAGTGGCTCAATACAGAAAGCGAATATGAGGGGAGAGAGGGGACAGCCCTGACGAGTCCCATTACAGATAGGGAAGGGGGGGAGGAGGCATTAGGGAGTCTAACTACTGCAGAGGGGGTTGAGTACAGGGAAAGCTCCAGTGAATCCAAATCTTTCGAAGGTGGCTAACATGAAGGACCAATTGAGGCAATCGAAGGCCTTCTCAGCGTTGAGGCTTCTGGTGTTGTTTCCACCCTGACGACAGGGTACAAAACCCACCTGGTCCTTGTGGACAAGAGAGGGGAGCCAAGCGCTGAGTCGCTGAGTAGCTAGGAGCTTGGTAAAAAGCTTAAGGTCAGTGTTCAGAAGGGCAATAGGGCGCTAGTTAGAGCAATCCTTTTGATGATCCTTACCCGGCTTGGGGACCAGAGTAATGTGGGAGTGGAGTATAGTCTGGGGAATGGGGCGCCATCCAAGAAAGAATTAAAGAAACTGCACATATGGGGGAGCAGATCTGCATGAAAGGTCTTATAGTAGGAGTAGGTGAACCCATCCGGGCCCGGGGCTTAACCCTGGGGGAGACCCTTCATGAGGTCAGTAAGTTCTTCGCTAGTGATGGGGGCGTTCAGGGAGTCCAGCGCTGTGAGCGGGAGCGTGGGAAGGCGGCAAGCATTTAAATAGGTACCCAAATCCAGTTGTTCCGCGGCAGTGCCCGGAGGAACAGATGGGGAGAGGTTGTACAATTTAGCATAGTAATCTTGGAAGAGGGTCGCTATGGTGTCAGGGTGGTAGTGAAGAGTCCCTCGTGGGTCACGGATTGCGTGTGGTACATAGGAGGTCCGGTGTTCCCGAAGGGATTGGGCGAGAAGGGTGTGGGCCTTATTACCCCACTCATAATATCGTTGTCTGCTATAAAGAAGCAGGTGCTGGGTGGACCGGGTGGTAACATCACGTAGGTCAGCTCGAGCTAGAACTAGTTGATGGAGGAGAGACATAGAGGGCCGGGCTGCCAAACGCTCTGTCAAGGATCGTATCTGTGTAGTCAGGGCCACCTCCCTAGCCGATCTATCTTTTTTGAGCCGGGTAGCCATAGCTATGCAGTGCCCCCTCATTACCGCCTTATGAGCCTCCCAAAGAGTAGAGATGGATGGGACCGAACCTACATTGGCGTTAAAGTAGTCCGAGAGATGTACGCGAAGCGCTCGCGGGAAGGAAGAGAGTGCAAAAGGGACTCATTAAGACGCCAGTGACAACGTTTAATGGGGAGCGGGGGTAGGAGACAGGGAGACTTGAACAGGGGCGTGGTCGGACCACGAGATGGGGCCTATGTCCGCACCAGTCAGAAGACGAAGGGCAAGGGTGTTACCAAAGAAGTAGTCTATTCTAGAATGTGTGTTATGGGGGTGAGAGTAGAAGGTGTAGGAGCGGGCAGAAGGGTTGTCAACCCTCCATAGGTCATACAGAGCCGCAGATCTGATGAAGCGACGGAACTCCCTGGCAAGGCGCACCTGGAAAGCACCCAGAGGAGTGTCAACAAGGGACATCCTATCCATACGCTCAGAGAAGATCATATTGAAGTCAACTCCTAATAGCAAGACCGCGCCAGGGAAGGCCCGAAGCCTCCGCAGCATCCGCGTGAGAAAGGAAGTTTGGGAGGAGTTAGGAGCATAGACGTTACAAAGGACTATAGGCTGGCCGTGTAGGAGTCCCTCCAATATAATGTAAAGGTGAGAGGATGTAACAGAGATGGGGCAGGAGCGAGACAGCAAAATGGCCACACCTCCCTTCTTACGGTTATTATACAGTAAACCGAGTAGGCAGTGGGGTAATAGTGATGAGCAAAATTAAAAGTGCCAGTGTGGTCAAAGTGGGTTTCCTGCAAGAAGGCGACATCCGCCCGGAGGGGCCTAAATTCGTGTAATACCATACACCATTTAAGGTTAGAGCCCAGACCCTTCACATTCAATGTAATCCATGGGGGAGAGGTAAAAACAGCGGCTGATGAAACAAACCATGTAGCATAAGCAGATCTCACCCAGAGCACGTCAGCAGGGGAAGGACCCGGGAGGAGGAGACATAGGAACACAGGCCAGCCAGGCAGCTGCCAAAGTCGCTGAACTCCAAACCTGTAGTGGTAGTGAGGGAAGGGGGAGAACAAAAGGGAGAAGAACAAACAGGGAAACAGATAACAAATGGCAGAGCAA
This sequence comes from Leptodactylus fallax, assembly GCA_947044405.1. Lineage (NCBI taxonomy): Eukaryota > Metazoa > Chordata > Amphibia > Anura > Leptodactylidae > Leptodactylus > Leptodactylus fallax. Next base: position 1,850,139 of record CAMRHE010000369.1, read on the forward strand.
CAAAACATGAATCAAAAGCATTATGGACAGGACTATATCTTCTGACCAGGGGCAGGAAAATTAAGTCCAAGTAGGTGTAAACCTGTACACCACGCAAGACCAACTTTGGGTCTCGCAGCTGGACAACGCCCCCTAGGAAGGGGAGCGGGGAGGAACTGTCAGTAGACAGTCAACTAGAGCTGCCAGGGATAGTATCGGGCAGCAAGGGTGAACTACAACTATGGACAGGGGTGGTAACCTCCTGCCCCACCCGCTAATCAGGTATTAACATCCCCTCCTCTACAAGGAGGGGAAATAAAATAACGGTTATTGGACCAACAGGAATAGCATAAGACATTAAACGGCACCATCTTGGGGGGGATGGGGGGTAGTGATTAGTGAGGGGAGAAGCACCCGTAGGAGATCATGGGGGTGAGGGGTCCACCCATTGTCGTCGAGGTGCTGCACTCGGAGAAGGCAAATGACGGCGTCGTGGGGTCTGCATAGTCCACACCGGAGGAGGTGGTGGTGAAGGAGCAACTATTTCCCAATTCGGCAATTCCGGAGAAGGAATATCCAAGATATCACAGAACAGTTCCAGGTCCGCATGGGAGCGCAAGGTGGCAGAGCAGTCATTACACCGGGCCGTGAGGGCGAAGGGGAAGCCCCAGCGGTAGAGTACTTGACGATCAACCAGGAGTTGGAGCAGGGGGTGGAGGTGTCTCCGTTTCTGGAGTGTAATCCAGGAGAGGTCTTGATATAGTTGAATTTTCGCCCTGTCAAAATCAAAGTCCCTAAAACGTCTAGCTTTAGCTAAGATAGTTTCCTTCAAAGCAAAGTCATGCACGCAGCAACGGACATCGTGAGGAGTAGGGCCAGAGCCCCTGGGGCGCAGAGCTCGGTGGGCCCGGTCAAACTTAATCTTGTGGGAGGGAGGTTCCTGCAATATGGAGTTGAAGAGCGTCTCCAAAGCAGTATGTAGATCCTCTGCTTCGGTAGCCTCAGGAAGGACCTTGACCCTAATGTTGTTTCATCTGCCTCTATTGTCCAAGTCCACGAGGTGGTGTTGCATATCAGTGACAACTTGACGCTGGGAGGAAACGGGGTCCTGGAGCTGGGAAACGTAGACACGAGTCTGATCATGGTCGTCCTCCAAGGTGTCAACCCTGGATGTGATGTTTTGGAGATCTTTTCTCAGTGTAGAGATTTCAGCTCGAATTTCTGCCCGACATGCCTCTGTGACTTTAGCAACTAGAAAGTGGAAGTCATCTTTTGACGGCAGATTAGTGAGCAACTGGTGCCACTGCGATGGAGTGGGAGAGGCTGGAGGGGCACTGCTTTGTTGGGCCCTGGGCGAGAAGGTAGGAGCAGGTAACCTTTGGGAGCCAGCCGCAAAGGGGGACATAGAGGGGGTTGCCCCCAGGTCCACTTCATCCCCCGAGGAATGACCTGGTGAAGTCTGGGGGAGCTGCTGTAGAGAGCCAGGTGGGGAGGGGGGCCCCAAGTACACCAGGAGCGGAGGGCCCCCCAATAGGCAAGTCAGAAGCCGCTTCAGCAGGAGGGGAGGAGGCAGAGTGATGACAGGCCCCAGGGACAGGCAGCTGGGAAGGTCGTGGAGTACCCCCCTCTAACAAGCGAAGGGGAGAGCATGGAGAGGATGGCAGCGTGGGAACAGCATCGCAGGCCAGCGGGGGGTACCTGCTGAGAGCGGGTCCACGGCCGGGAGAAGCTGCAAAGTTGCGGCAGCCATCACAGGATCGTCTCCAGCAGGGCAGGGCTGCAGGTCCGAGAGGCCCTTTGGAGCAGGAGCGGTGTCCGCGCTGCCTAGGCTGAGCGGGGCCTCTGTGGGACACTTCGTCGCTGGAGCAGTCACAGCGGTCATGGCCGGACAAGATGGCCGACGCCTTGTGGATGTCCAAGCGGGAGCCGGCGCCCCGTGCAGATAGGCAGTGAGTGTCGGCTGCTTAGATTTCACAGGAGGAGCAGGGGTCCCCGAGGATGCAGCCTGAGGCAATTTCCTCCCCAAAGGTGCCTGGGAAAGCTGGGTTGGTCGCTATAGAAGCGGGCAGGGCAGGAGCTCAGGCAGTGTGTGACTGCTCACATCAGGCTTCAGGCCACGCCCTGGATTTCCCCTTTAACCTCCACAGCAGCACAGTTTGTCCTCCCTGGTTATTCTGAAAATGTTGTCAGTATACTATTTATATTCAGTTTTTTCTGTTTTTCTGCTATGACTAACATATTAAACTGCTTTTGTTTTGAGCATAACAAGGTTCTCAGTAATTACTGAAGCAGGTATAAGGGGGGGGAGGGATTTCTATGCTTCCATGTTGTTTCCTGGGGGCGGGGGAACTCCTCCCAGTGCTTCTATGGAGGTTAAAGGGGAAATTAATTTACCGGTAAGTGTAATCTTCATCTTATCTCTTGAGGAAAACAACTATTGAGTCCATTGTGGTGTCGGACCTCTCACTAATAACACTAGCATTGGCTGAGGGGGACTCTGTTATATCAGCACGGGAATGGAGATTCCCCTCTTACCTCTCTCAGCCCTCAGTGCTAAATTATACTCCACCCTACTGGTCGTGCACAGTCAGTTCTTGCAAACCCCTTTTGAAGCTATTAAATCAGACTTCCTGGAGGTTTGTTGCCTTCTAGACACATAAATGCTATCTCAAACTAAACAAAGTCTGGGTTATACTAGGAACAACTATTACAGATTACAAATTACAGATGGGGAGTCAGGATGGGGCCCCTACTGGCTAGGCTTACTAAAGCCTATAATTCTAGACACACAATGTTGAAGGTGCAGCATCTGGACACAGAACATTTCATGACAACCACACAGCACATTCATAGGGCTTTTGTCGCTAGTAACTCTCAACTATATGCAAAATGCCAATACCACTCGGGGGCAACCTGGAGTCTTTTAAATTGAGCACTGATCAGGCAGAGATGGTATCGAGCACAATCACTAAGGATGAAGTTTCTCACTGCTATAATAAGTGTCAGGGCTGCGATGGCCTATTGACCAAATACTAGAAAATGCTAAAACCACAGTTGGTGCCTGTTCTTGCCACTTATTTCAATTCAGTATATTCCCAGTGAAAACTTGCATGAATCCCATACGGTGGTAAGTCTCAGTTAGACCCTGTGGAGATTGGAGAATATCCTGCAATATCCCTATTGACAAGCTTCACCCTGGCATACTGTTTGCCTTTCAGCTGGGCTTCATGAGGGATACTAAATTCCCAACATCAAATACCATTTTACATTACAGTCTTTGGGGCCTTTTTTTTTTTTACGGTTCCTGAGCCTTCTCCAATCTCGCCTGACTACCAAATTACTCATTATTGGCCAATAGTCTCTCCCTACAACTCTAAGTAGAGATACAGGGCTGGACAGGGCTACCCTCTATAACCTATCCTTTTTTATTTAGCCCTGGACCATTTTTTGTGCAATTTTCAGACTTGGCAAGGTTTCCGGGACATTGTCTTTGGCTTGACCGATGACCTGATACTTTTTATTTCACAAAGTATAAGCAAAACGTATAAGCAAAAGAAATAATATATTATAAACTAGGTTTGGGGCAAACAGATGCTATATTCACAACACAGGACCTGCGAATTGTCTAAACACTTCCGTACCGGGCCAATTTGTGGTTCAGGACCAGAAACATTTTCGGGTTTTTTGTATGTTCTGTTTTGAGGGCTATAACATTTTTATCATTTGGGTTATTCAACTAATTTCTGCGTCTTTTTTTGGTGACGCACAGGGCTTTATTTTTATGTTGTTTTTATTTTTGCATGTGTTTTAATTTTTTTATATCCAGGAAAATATAAACAAAAGAGGAGGGAAAATGTGTCAGTTTTTCACTTTTCATTTTTTTTTTTTATTTAATAGCACAAAGTGCTACTAAAAAACTTTACAAAATAGTTTTCCCTCTCCATTATGGGAATTTTTATTTTGTATGGTGTCATTGGGGGGTGGGGATAGAACCTGTAATAAGGGCGTATTATTGAGGTATTATTTTTATTTTTTTAAATTATTTTATTTTAATCTTTTTTTTCTTTTCATATTTATATATTTTTTTTACATTGTGTTCCCATAAGGTCATAATAGACCTTTGGGGACATCTGAACACTATTTTTTTTTTTTGGGGGGGCTGATTTTCCCTGCACCTGGGGCTGGTACATTTAGCCCCAGTTGCAGGAGGAATACAGCCTCCTGCCCATAACTTTAGAACTGATCTGGGTCCTGTAGGACCAAGCAGCTCTGAATCACGTGACCGCCGGGTCAAAGGGGAGCCGCATAATGGCGGCACCCATAGCTGTGTATACAGTGTTCATGGAGCGCTGTGTACACAGCAATCGGGAAGGCAGGGAAGGTAATAAAGGTAATGTCTGTTATGTTAGGTGACCCTAACAGGACAGATATCCAATGCAAGTGTAAACGCCCTCTTAGACAGAGAATCAAAGATTGAGTCCAGTCCACCATGTGGTACTTTGGAATGGAACTAAAGCTAGGTTCATTTTGCGCAGAGCTCTCCCTTGAAGGGTCCGCCGGGGGGACCCGAACGATGGAGAGCCCATCCGTTAAAATAGCAGTTACCCATAGACTGTCTGTGTTGAGCTACATGCTGGGGAATAACTCCCATTCCATGCATGAGACTGTGATAGCACTGGGCAGTACTGTCAGTGACCTACTGCTTCACTCTAAGTGTGAGAAGGAGCGCTATACCTTTACCTTTTTATCTGTACCTACTGTCTCTGTAATGCCTCTACCTTGGAGCTTTTTTGTCTTTGTATTATCTATGCTGCTGTAACACACTGAATTTCCCCATGGTGGGACTATTAAAGGATTATCTTATCTTATCTTAGACTATAATGGGGCCCGCTGGGTATCTGTTGATTTCACCAACAGTATTTATACTGAAATCGGCAGAGAGAAAAGTCCTCCATGCAGGTGGAGACTACGACACCTTTTACCCTCTCCTGCTCTGGCAATATTTTATCATTGCATTCATAGGCCCTTGATTTATTATGTGCTATGGGGTAGTAGGTCAGAGAATCCTCCCTTCCCCTTCGTTTTACTTTTCTTTTCTTTCCTTTATTTTTTTTTTTCTCCTTTTGACCCCTGCCCTCTTACCTCCCTGGGGGTGTAATGGACTGATGAGAAAGGTTGATAGCTATATTCTGTGGATCTAGCTGAATATTTATTAAGTGTTGAACTGGATATAGTCTGATTCCTCTCTTGCTCCTGTTTTAGAGAAGGGAGACCTGACTGAGTTACCCTTCCTGCTGAACTGATGGAAATGTTGATATGCCTCCTCTTTTTCCTCCACACTATTTACCTGACACCCTCCTTCCTTTACTTTCCTATATATACTGGAATTGAGCGTATCCCCAGTGGATCACGAAGGTTTACGAATAGAATCTTAAAACTGAGATATAAACTAATCACAGTATGTTGTAGGGCTGTCAGCACAGTTTATAATGATGTATTTTTTATTCAGGAACACTGCTCCATTTTTGTATAAATCATCCTTTTAGCTCTATGCAAATGACCAGAAAGGGGCTTTAGGGGTGTTGCTTTCAATCAATGGGCTTTATTATCTCCTGCTGCTAACTGCTGCTCAACTCAGCCATGTCCATGTCTGATGATGTCACACGGCAGCCGGCAGTGAAAGAAGCTTCCCATTGCAACTGTTTTTACTGTTTACTGCGCTCTGTGACATTTCAGTGGGGAGTAGCAGCAGAGGGGGATTACTTTTGCTAAATAGAAGTAATTGAACACACCAAATCTCCAAAACTAACATCCCTCATCAATCTGTGATTGCCTTATTAGATCTTTTGCCTTCATCAATAACAGGTAAATATCTATTAAACTGGACCTAACCCACTGTGATTCACCTACAGTGGGGAAAAAAAAGTATTTAGTCAGCCACCAATTGTGCAAGTTCTCCCACTTAAACAGATGAGAGAGGCCTGTACTTGACATCTTAGGTAGACCTCAACTATGAGAGACAAAATGAGAAAACAAATCCAGAAAATCACATTGTCTGATTTTTTAAGAATTTATTTGCAAATTATTGTGGAAAATAAGTATTTGGTTACCTACAAACAAGTAAGATTTCTGGCTCTCACAGACCTGTAACTTCTTCTTTAAGAGGCTCCTCTGTCCTCCATTCATTACCTGTAGTAATGGCAACTGTTTGACATTGTTATCAGTATAAAAGACACCTGTCCACAACCTCAAACAGTCACACTCTGGGCAACACAGACTTTCACCTCCCTCCACAATTGGTGGCTGACTAAATACTTTTTTTCCCCACTGTATATGTTGTTCTTAACATCATTTCCATTAAAGGAGTTGTCTGCTCTGGATAACACTTTTTTGATAGAAAGCTCATAAGCTGCTCACAGCTTGTGGGGAACCTAACAATGAGTGTTTGTTTTGTTTTTTATATATATATACAGTTCAGTATTAGGTCAATCTATAAACAATTAACAACTTAGAAAAAAAAAAAAAATTTAGCTAATTAGAAAAGCACAGCTTCCAACATGGGGGAATTCTTAAAAATTCTTAAAAAATCAGACAATGTGATTTTCTGGATTTGTTTTCTCATTTTGTCTCTCATAGTTGAGGTCTACCTATGATGTCAATAACAGGCCTCTCTCATCTTTTTAAGTGGGAGAACTTGAACAATTGGTGGCTGACTAAATACTTTTTTTTCCCCAGTGTAGATGTTTAATAGCAGCAAAAATCTAGCTATCTTCCAGATTACTGTCACTTGAACGGCTGAGTCAAATTTACAGACTGGAGGACATAAACTGGGTGGTCGGCACATGCCATAGATTTGTCCTAACTTGAAAATCTTGGACTGACTATTGGAAATGTTATTGAAAAAATATGATGTGTTAGTGTTTGTTTTTACTCCCCTAAAGGTAGTTGCCAATTTAGGAATCCCCATGCCATTTACCTCTCAGACAAATAAGTGGATTTATAGATGAATATGTTGATACATGACCTGTCTAACCTGTGAAACCTTTTTCCCACTACCTTTTACAAATCCCTTCCTTTCTTTTTGTTCTCCCCACCTTTTGTCTTTAGATTTGCTAATCATGAGAAGCCACTAATTTATATCTTCTATCTAGGTGCTCTTTATACATTTGTAGTTTTGAGATTCAGTTTCCAACTACAGTAGTCTTTTCTCAACAGGACTGGTTTATTCTGCTACAAGTAGGTTTCTGCCTAATCCGTAATTTCCATGCAACCAACCCTGAGTACGTCAAACAATGCAAATTCTACAGCCCGAAACAACTTATACATTCAACTCTTGACAGATGTACGTGTGAAAGATTTAACAGAAAATATCTGTCTATAAATGGAATACCTAGTATGAAAGTAAATATCCTCATGGCAAATATGACAAGAAGCAATGAGTAGTTATTGAAGACATTAACAGAAGGTCTGATACATGACAATGACAAATTAGAAGTTTATAAGGTTTCATGAGGTAGAACAATTCCTAAAATATTGTACATTAACTGAATACATTTGGAGCCAGTGAAAGGAAACGTTGAAAGACTCCTGCACAGTTTTTACATTACAGCATATAGAAATCTCCAAATGTCTCAAAAGAAGTTTGGGCATTTCAAAATGAACCTCACCTCACATTCCTGAGCAGGGATCTAAAGGGACTGAATCTTAACAATACAAATATTGGTGGAAAAATATGGTGGAAATATGGTGGAAAATATGTCTAAGGCCGGTTGCAGACGACCGTGCTGCAACCGGCCTGCCGTGAATTAAAAGCACCGGCGGCACAAGGGGGACACGGGGAAGTCCCCCGTGTGCCACCCATGCAGGGGCCGTGCTTCCGCGGCTCCTTCCATTAAATGAATAGGAGCCACGGAAGCAAGGTCCGCAATATAGGAAAGGAATAGGACCTGTTCTATATTTTGCGGTCTGGACTCGGCCCGCACACGGCATTGAAGATGAAACGTGGCTGGGTCTTTCAGCATGACAGTGATCCCAAGCACACCGCCAGGGCAATGAAGGAGTGGTTTCATAAGAAGCATTTCAAGGTCCTGGAGTGGCCTAGCCAGTCTCCAGATCTCAACCCCATAGAAAACTTTTGGAGGGAGTTGAAAGTCCGTGTTGCCCAGCGACAGCCTCAAAACATCACTACACTAGAGGAGATCTGCATGGAGGAATGGGCCAACATACTAGCAACAGTGTGTGCCAACCTTGTGAAGACTTACAGAAAACGTTTGACCTCTGTCATTGCCAACAAAGGATATATAACAAAGTACTGAGATGAAGTTTTGTTATTGACCAAATATTTATTTTCCACCATAATTTGCAAATAAATTCTTAAAAAATCAGACAATGTGATTTTCTAGATATGTTTTCTCATTTTGTCTCTCATAGTTGAGGTCTACCTATGATGACAATTACAGGCCTCTCTCATCTTTTTAAGTGGGAGAACTTGCACAATTGGTGACTGACTAAATACTTTTTTTTCCCCACTGTATATAAAAGTCTTTCAACTTAAAGGGAACCTGTCAATTATATTTGGGACACTAAACCACCAGGACTGTGCATGCACTAGGAGCAGCAGAGATGGGTCTGTTGAGACTCGTCAAACTCATCACTACGTAAATTTATAGAGTTTTGTTTTTTAACCTCTCCACAGACAGGCTTTATATAGTGATGTTTGGGATCCTGAACAACTGTCCTTAGGCGGTTCCCTTTAACCTGTTAAGGATACATCCCCATTTTTCAAATCTGACATGTGTCACTTTATGTTGTAATAACTTTTCCCTTGCGATTTTGAGAATGCGAAACATTGTACTTCATGCTAGTGGTAAACATTGGTTTATATTTGCATTTATTCATGAAAAAAAATAGGAAAATGTGTAAAAAAAAAATTACAGTTTTCAAAATGTGCAATGCTCTGCTTTTCAGACAGCCAGGCCAACCAAATTAGTTAATTGATATTATCTACCATATCTCTGCTTCAAGAGACCTCCTTTAATTTTTTTAGGATATTAGATGACTTTCAATTCTAACAGCAATTTTCCAAAGATTTAAATTTTAAAATTTCCAAGACTCATTTTTATGAACTAGTTCAGTTCTGAAGAGTCTTTTAAAAGCCTATATATTAGAATCCCCCTAAAATACCCAATTTTGTAAACCACACCCTTCAAACCATAACAATAAGCATTTCACATGAATTAAAACAAAATGGAGGGGAAGTTTAGAAATTTAAATTTTTTTCAATGAAATGTTTATGTCTAGCCATAAAATGTATGCATTCACAAGGGATTAAAGGGAAAAATGCATCCCAGAATTTATTGTGCAATTTCTCCTTGAGAGTGGAACTACCCCACATGTGGATGTAAACTCCTGGAGCAGTTTAATGAATTTGCAGACACACTGAGATACCAGAACAGTGGAAACTCCCAAAAAGTACCCCCATTTTGGAAACTAAAGTCCTCAAGGAAAAGAGTAAAAATGTGCATTTTGACTCCACAGGTGTTTCATAGACTGTAATAGCATTGGCTAGTGTCAATGAAAAATATATTTTTTTTTAAATAAAATGTTGCTTTATCCCCAAATGTACCATTTTGACAAGGGATTAAAAGAGGAAATTCCCCAAATATTGTTGTAAACCCATGATGAGGCTCAGAAGGGAAAAGCTATTTGGCTTTTGGAGACCAAAATTTTAGTTTTAACAAAGTTTACTGCCTCAGTCTTTTTAGATCTTTTAGTCAGATATTTTGTATGGTATATTGAAGCACATTTATAAGCATTTCATAGGTTTTTAAAATTTTATTGAAAAGTGAATGTTTAAGTTGAACGGAGTACATTGGGTACACCAAATCCCACGCTATTTTCCCACTAGTTCCACAGATTGGGGGACATTGTGGTGTATTTTTCCCTCGTAAACTCAAAGCCTGGGATGTACCCTAATATATACTTGCACAGTTTATATATTCCTTTCTTGCTGCTGCCAGTTTTGCCCCAAAAGATGTGTCAATATTGTGTTGCCTTGTACAAGGTATAATTTATTTTCCATTGATATAGCCATATGAAGTCTTGTTTCATTCAGAGTGAGATGTTATTTTCAATTACACAAATTTGGGGTGTTAATAACTTATTGGGGAATATTTATGAAGTGACGGATTGAATGCCACTGTTCATGTCCCAGGCAACAGCAGAAACACTGCCTCATTTATGAGAAGTTGCAGGCTCCTCAACTTGGCTGTCAGCTTGTAGCCAGTAAACTAGCGTCAAGGGGGGCAATGTGGTGCTGTGGCCACTAGAAATGTATGAACGGGAAGCTCAGCGGCAATTAAGAAACACGCTTTGTTACAAAAAACTTACTTTTAATCCTCTACAGAAATATTCTATTGAGTTATCCTTTTTGATCCAGGAAGTGGTGGATAAAGGCTTGTTACAACAACAAGTGTCATATCTTCTTCCAAATTTTCCAACGGTTCCAACACTTTATTTGCTACCAAAGGTACATAAAAATGCTACATGTCCTCCTGGCCGACCCATTGTGTTGGGTACTAATAGTTTATGTGAACCTGTTAGCAAATTTATTGATTTTCATCTGCAGCCACTGGTTGAGACGTTACCATCGTAGATTAAGGATAGCAATGATATACTCCGTAAGATTGATGGTATTCATTTAGAGAGTGATATGTTGATTGTCACATGTGATATTGAATCACTGTATACTTCAATCAAACACTCGGATGGACTGGAAGCAGTACAGACTTTTATCCGGATGTCCAAGATTGATCAAGACCTAGGTGAGTTTCTAGTGAAGCTTTTGGAGTTTGTACGCACACATAATTTTTTTATGTTTGGTGAGGGGTTCTTGTGCGCCCACATATGCTAATTTGTTCTTGGGGCTGTGGGAAAGATCTATTTTTCCCACCGAACCAGTTCCTTTTATTGAGAATGTACATTTTTGGGGTCATTATATAGACGATGTTGTATTTATCTGGCAGGGCACAGAGGTTGAATTGGAATCCTTTCTTGGATCTCTTAATAGAAATAACAAGAATATCAAACTTACATATCATTGGAGTAGAACTGAAATGGAATTTTTGGATATTAAGTTACGGTTTGATGCTGATGGGAGCATACAAACCGAGTTGTTTCGGAAGGAAACAGCCACGAACTCATTATTACATTCATCTTCCGCACATCCGATAGGTCTCATTCAAAACATACCGGCAGGTCAATTCCTACGAGCACGTCGTCTATGTTCATCAGATCAATCATTTGAAAGTGCGGCCCGTGATTTAAGTAATCGTTTTAGGCAACGAGGTTATCCTGAGGGATGGATACAAAGGGGCCTTCGAAGAGCTCGAACCTCTAATCGTAATGAATTGTTACGCCCAAAATGTCCACAGTGATCAAGACAAAGTCCTAATAAGGTAAGATTTATTACCACATTTCAATCTAGGTGGTTTGACCTACGCCGCATTCTCAAGAAATTTTGGGGCATTCTAACATTGGACCCTATATTAAAACGTTATGTAGGTTCACAGCCAGCAATAACATATTGAAGATCAAAGAAATTACGTGACTTATTGGTTCATAGCCATTTTTCAGGTCTGCCCAGAGCGAGCCCCTTTGGTAGCACAGGCCCAAAACCTGGATGTCATCCTTGTGGTCATCCTTATACACTTGTATAGCCTGTGATAATATCGAACGTGTTGATGTATTTTTTAGTTCGAATAATCAGCAACAGTACAAAATTCTTGGGAGTTATAATTGTCAATCCATGGGGGTCTATTTTGCAGCATGCCCTTGTGGACTTATTTATGTGGGCCTTACTACTCGAGAACTACGACGTCGTGTGAGGGAATATGTGTTAGGCATTATTGCTTCTTCAGATGTTGATGATGTTTCCACTTTAAAAACTATTCCGAAACATTTTAAATTATGTCATGGTTCAGATCCTTCGGGTTTTCTTGTACGTGCTATAGATCATGTGAAAATTGGCCCTAGAGCAGGCATTTGGAGGCAATTGCTTGCACAAAGGGAATGTAGATGGATTTACAGATTGAGGCCGATTCACCCTTTGGGACTTAACGAGGGTATTAGTTTTGTTCCTTTTTTGTGAGTTATTTTTGGGTGACCTTTTTCGGGGATATAATTTTTCCAAAAAAATGTTTTCCAATGTACATATATTTTTTTTTTCAATAGTGTCTTTTCTCTTAATTTATTGTTTTTGTCTTTATTGATTGATATATTGTCTTGTATGGCTGTTTTTATCTGATTTTAAATTGTTTTTTTCTTTTGTTATAGATATTCGTATTTTGTCACTTGTCTATTATATTCCCCATAACCCAGGGCGGCCCGACTTACTTATGTCTATGGATACCTGCTGATGGTTCTAATTTTCTTTATGGACTTCTGGGGATGGTGTTTTCAGAGTGATGAGCAGTGTTACTTTTCCGCCACACATAGCCCTTTGCATTTAGGCCAAAAAGTTCAACTTTGGTCTCATCTGACCAGAGCACCTTCTTCCACATGTTTGCTGTGTCCCCTATATGGCTTGTGGCAAACTGCAAACGAAACTTCTTATGTCTTTCTTTCAACAATGGTTTTCTTCTTACCACTCTTCCATAAAGGCCAGATTTGTAGAGTGCACGACTTATAGTTGTCCTGTGGACAGATTCTCCCACCTGAGCTGTATATTTCTGCAGCTCCTCCAGAGAGACCATGGGCTTCTTGGCTGCTTTTCTGTCCAGTGTTCTCCTTGCTTGATCTGTCAGTTTAGGTGGACGGTCATGTCTTGGTAGGTTTGCAGTTGTATTATACTTTTTCCATTTTTGGTTGATGGATTGAACAGTACTTCTTGGGATGCTCAAAGCTTGGGATATGTTTTTATAATCTAATCCTGCTTTAAACTTCTCCACAACTTTATCTCTGACCTGTCTGTTGAGTTCCTTGGTTTTCATGATGCTGTTTGTTCAATAGTGTTCTCTAACAAACCACTGAGGCCTTCACAGAACAGGTGTATTTATACTGGGGCTAAATTACACACAGCTGGACTCTATCGACTAATTAAGTGACTTATGAAGGCAATTGATTGCACTAGATTTTATTTAGGGGTATCAGAGTACAGGGGGCTGAATACTTTTGCACGTCACACTTTTCAGATTTTTGTTTGATTAAAATTTTGAAAATCATGTATCATTTTTGTTCCACTTCACAATTATCTGCTATTTGTGTTGGTCTATCACTTAAAATCTCAATAAAATACATTTAAGTTTGTGGTTGTAAGGTGACAAAATGAGGAAAAGTTCATGGGGGTATGAATACTTTTACAAAGCACTGTATATATATACAGTGCTGGCCAAAAGTATTGGCACCCCTGCAATTCTGTCAGATAATACTCAATTTCTTCCAGAAAATGATTGCAATCACAAATGCTTTGGTAATAAGATCTTCATTTATTTTGTTTGCAATGAAAAAACACAAAAGAGAATGAAAAAAAAAGTCAAATCATTGATCATTTTACACAAAACTCCAAAAATGGGCCGGACAAAAGTATTGGCACCCTCAGCCTAATACTTGGTAGCACAACCTTTAGACAAAATAACTGTGAACAACCGCTTCCGGTAACCATCAATGAGTTTCTTACAATGCTCTGCTGGAATTTTAGACCATTCTTCTTTGGCAAATTTCTCCAGGTCCCTGAGATTTGAAGGGTGCCTTCTCCAAACTGCCATTTTGAGATCTCTCCACAGGTGTTCTATGGGATTCAGGTCTGGACTCATTGCTGGCCACTTTAGAAGTCTCCAGTGCTTTCTCTCAAACCATTTTCTAGTGCTTTTTGAAGTGTGTTTTGGGTCATTGTCCTGCTGGAAGACCCATGACCTCTGAGGGAGACCCAGCTTTCTCACACTGGGCCCTACATTATGCTGCAAAATTTGTTGGTAGTCTTCAGACTTCATAATGCCATGCACACGGTCAAGCAGTCCAGTGCCACAGGCAGCAAAGCAACCCCAAAACATCAGGGAACCTCCGCCATGTTTGACTGTAGGGACCGTGTTCTTTTCTTTGAAGGCCTCTTTTTTTTTTCCTGTAAACTCTATGTTGATGCCTTTTCCCAAAAAGCTCTACTTTTGTCTCATGTGACCAGAGAACATTCTTCCAAAAAGTTTTTGGCTTTCTCAGGTAAGTTTTGGCAAACTCCAGCCTGGCTTTTTTATGTCTCTGGGTCAGAAGTGGGGTCTTCCTGGGTATCCTACCATAGAGTCCCTTTTCATTCAGACGCCGACGGATAGTACGGGTTGACACTGTTGTACCCTCGGACTGCAGGGCAGCTACAACTTGTTTGGATGTTAGTCGAGGTTCTTTAGCCACCATCCGCACAATCTTTCGTTGAAATCTCTCGTCAATTTTTCTTTTCCATCCACATCTAGGGAGGTTAGCCACAGTGCCATGGGCTTTAAACTTCTTGATGACACTGCGCACGGTAGACACAGGAACATTCAGGTCTTTGGAGATGGACTTGTAGCCTTGAGATTGCTCATGCTTCCTCACAATTTTGCTTCTCAAGTCCTCAGACAGTTCTTTGGTCTTCTTTCTTTTCTCCATGCTCAATGTGGTACACACAAGGACACAGGACAGAGGTTGAGTCAACTTTAATCCATTTTAATTGGCTGCAAGTGTGATTTAGTTATTGCCACCACCTGTTATGTGCCACAAGTAAGTAATAGGTGCTGTTAATTACACAAATTAGAGAAGCATCACCTGATTTTTCAAAGGGTGCCAATACTTTTGTCCACCCCCTTTTTTTATGTTTGGTGTGGAATTATATCCAATTTGGCTTTTTGACAATTCTTTTTGTGGTTTTCCATTGAAGACAAATTAAATGAAGATATTATTACCAAATCATTTGTGATTGCAATCATTTTCTGGAAGAAATTGAGTATTATCTGACAGAATTGCAGGGGTGCCAATACTTTTGGCCAGCAATGTATACTGTGGTGGATTAAGTAGACCTTAGGTTCTGGGCTGTTGTGCAAATTTATATTTCACTACCTTGCCCACCCCTGCCCCACCACTTTGTTCCTATAAACATTACTACATTTCTGTACTAGCATTGACAGCTGTTTAAGGCCTGTGCCCCTACACACACTGACAGTGTCATCGCTGACAGTATCTGACTGTGTAGAGCTTCGTCCTATTGCAAAGGGGTACAATAGAGCCCAATTGTCAATTACAGTGGGTACGGAAAGTATTTAGACCCCTTTAATTTTTTTTACTCTTTGTTTCATTGCAGCCATTTGCTAAAAGCAAAAAAGTTCATTTTATTTCTCATTAATGTACACTCAGCACCCCATCTTGACAGAAAAAAAACAGAAATGTAAATATTTTTGCAAATTTATTAAAAAAGAAAAACTGAAATATCACATGGTCATAAGTATTCAGACCCTTTGCTGTGACACTCATATTTAACTCACATGCTGTCCATTTCCTTCTGATCCTCCTTGAGATGGTTCTTCTTCTTCATTGGAGTCCAGCTGTGTTTAATTAAACTGATTGGACTTGATTAGGAAAGGCACACACCTGTCTATATAAGATCTTACAGCTCACAGTGCATGTCAGAGAAAATGAGAATCATGAGGTCAAAGGAACTGCCCAAGGTTACAACAGAATTTCTTCAGCACTCAAGGTTCCTAAGAGCACAGTGGCCTCCATAATCCTTAAATGGAAGAAGTTTGAGACGACCAGAACTCTTCCTAGACCTGGCCGTCCAGCCAAACTGAGCAATCGTAGGAGAAGAGCTTTGGTGAGAGAGGTAAAGAAGAACCCAAAGATCACTGTGGCTGAGCTCCAGAGATGCAGTAGGGAGATGGGAGAAAGTTCCACAAAGTCAACTATCACTGCAGCCCTCCACCATTCGGGGCTTTATGGCAGAGTGGCCCGAAGGAAGCCTCTCCTCAGTGCAAGACATATGAAAGCCTAGAGTTTGGCAAAAAACACATGAAGGACTCCCAGACTATGAGAAATATGATTCTCTGGACTGATGAGACGAAGATTGAACTTTTTGGCATTAATTCTAAGCGGTATGTGTGGAAAAAACAAGGCACTGCTCATCACCTGCCCAATACAATCCCAACAGTGAAACATGGTGGCGGCAGCATCATGCTATGGGGGTGTTTTTCAGCTGCAGGGACAGGATGACTGGTTGAAATTGAAGAAAAGATGAATGCAGCCAAGTACAGAGTTATCCTGGAAGATTCACCTTCCAACAAGACAATGACCCTAACCACACAGCTAAAATAACAAAGGAGTGGCTTCGGAACAACTTTGTGACCATTCTTGACTGGCCCAGCCAGAGCCCTGAACTCAACCCAATTGAGCATCTCTGGAGAGACCTGAAAATGGCTGTCCACCAACGTTCACCATCCAACCTGACGGAACTGGAGAGGATCTGCAAGGAAGAATGGCAGAGGATCCCCAAATCCAGATGTGAAAAACTTGTTGCATCATTCCCAAGAAGACTCATGGCTGTACTAGCTCAAAAGGGTGCTTCTACTCAATACTGAGCAAAGGGTCTGAATACTTATGACCATGTGATATTTCAGTTTTTCTTTTTTAATACATTTGCAAAAATATCTACATTTCTGTTTTTTTTCTGTCAAGATGGGGTGCTGAGTGTACATTAATGAGAAATAAAATGAACTTTTTTGCTTTTAGTAAATGGCTGCAATGAAACAGAGTGAAAAATTTAAAGGGGTCTGAATACTTTCTGTAACCACTGTATGCTATGCAGAGACATTTTATGGAAAACAAGTATTGACTAAAACAGATATGGCAGTTGAGGTGACAGATCCTCTATAAATCCCGTTACTCAGAGGAAATGTTTTCTCTGATCAGTGTTGTTCTCTTTCCTCATCTATTCTATCTGTACCAGACCATCATAACAACTTCTTATGTTGCTTATGTTGACTGCAGAATTTGACATTTTTGGCTTCTCACTTCAGCAGCCAGCCCTAGTCTCTATAAAAATACAAATAAATTCAGACCACAGTGGGACTACCTAAGACCCAGACCCTATATACATGTAAATCTCAGAACAGATCTCCTAAATAGATAAACAGATAATAGATAAACATACATAATATATGGATACATATGAGTAGTAGATAGATAGATAGATAGATAGATAGATAGATAGATAGATAGATAGACCTTACAGACAGATCCTTTTTGGGAAGCTTTATGGTCGGTGACATAACCTGGCCGTCTCATCAGTTTTATTAATCGCCAATGAAGTTGGCTGCCTTGGGGCTGAACAAAATTCTTAGGCAAAAAAGTAGAGAATTTGTGAATAAAACCTGTTTAATTTTGGTACGTTCTTCGACTTGAACGATCTGTACTCCACATCATTGTCTTTGATAGAATCACTTAAACAAGGATTTTCACAACACAAAAGGAGTTCCCCATGCACATGCAGATCACAGCAACTGTCTGAATTAAGGGAACAAGTACTTAGTGACTAGTTGGTCAACTTCCCATTTCTGACCTATCTCTGACTCATGCATGTCTTAATGAGACTGTCTCATGGAGACAACCCCTAATCATATTCACTTTTACATTGGGGCCCACCATAGTGGAGCACTGTTAAGCAAGAGCAAACTTGACCCAGTTACAGTATTTATTACATAGCTAACATGCAATACTATCTATTACATAGCCGCCACTACAATACTACATACTACAAGTCTTAGAAGTACAGTACATTATTTGTGTAGAGCTAAGGAGATCAAGGACCCTTCACACAACTCTTTATACTTCATCTGACCTGTAGGTTTCAAGCCACTTGAGGCCTCCAGCACTATGGTCACAAAACACCTGCTCCTGGTATAATGCTGTGACAACATCACTCCCGTTTGTGTCTGGACACAAAGGCTTGCAGCCTCCATTTTACAGATTCATAGATCTTGAAGCCAAAGACTTCCTCCTCTACCATGTATTTCAATTATATCAATGTCCTGTAGACACCAATACATGTGAAAGTGCTGCTTGTGTTGCATTTCAATGAGATTTGTGAAATAGGTTTGTTTGGCAAGGAAGAGGGCAGAATTATAGGTTTTCAGAGAGAACTTGTAATGGATGAAATCTACAGATGTATACAATTTTGTTCACAGACATTTAGCACACCTAGAGCACTGTGGAGGAAGGTGTGTTTGAGTATATCAAGGTTGCCACCACCTGTGTAGAAAAATTTGTGTTATTTTCAAGAGTTTTATTGTAGGGTTTGGTAACCAGGTCAGGAAAAGAGAATGCAGAGATGGGGGACAATGATGAAACTAGGGTGTCTGCTGAGTTGCTGAATGTAAGTGTGGCATCCCAGAGCTGGCTATGGCTGGGCTGAGGGTGATCTCTGTGCATTGTATTATTTCCTGTTGCTTCATAGCCTGTGTGACATAGCAGGGGGTCCTGAGTCTCACACAACACAGCGCCACCTAGTGAGCCTCACACATGCATTACACCTCCCATAGGATTGAATAGTAACCAAATGTCCAATGGGAGGACATCGCCTGGGAAAAGGGGAGGAGTCAGCTGATCACTGGGTCCCCATGGTAACACCCCTGCAGGAAGGTCCTGCGTGTGAGGAGTTAGAAGTGTGGAGTGTTAGGAGGAGGAGGTGAGGAGATAAGTGTGATGTCCTGTGAAGAAAGCAGTGAGTTTAGTGCAGGAATCTCAAGTCCTAGACAGGCCCAGGAAGGTTGGAGAGCTGACATACTCCAGCTATTCAGAAGATCCTGTCCCCTGTCTGCCTAGCCATCGCCCTGAAGGAAGTCAAGCATCATTATCTTGTCAGCCTGAGACTGTGGAGAGAACATTCTGGAACACGTGCTCCATAGCAAGTATCACAGGATCCAGGGGCCAAGGCCAGACCTGTGGAATATCCTGCCACCCTGACTATTGCACCCCGAAACTCTGAGCTATCAGGACCACATAACGTGAGTGGGGAATATTATGTACTAGTATCACGGTGGGCATCCTCCTATGAGCCAAATAGGAGCCCAGACGCACCTTAGGGCTGTAACACTGAAGTATAAGGGGCTAGGAACACCTTTCATCAAGTTTACCCTGCACCCCAGGACTTTGCTGTGTCACCAGGCGTACCCCGTTGTTTTGTATTGAAGAAACTGTTTAAGCATTTGTGCCTCCACACCCATGGAAGTAAAAGTTCAACTTTACAACCGTTTCTGTGTCTGACTCTGCACCGACAACATCAGGGCGCCCCAAACACCACCAGTTGGCACAGTATAGGGGAAGCGCCCCGGGGGAACAATCACCACCAACATTTGTGCAGCCCCCTCATCACCGGTACCAGTGGTGGTAACGTGGGACAGCACCAGCGCTGCGCCCTCGTGCCCAGAGACCGTGACAAGTCTGTGCTGTTTGCACCCCGCAATCCCAACTGCAGCGTTACCTTCCATCTGGTCACCGCATAAGTAGAGCATAGATTCCTATATTTGTGATAGGTGGGTATGCTCTGAGGAGTAAAGAAAGTCCTTATAGCCTTAGAGAGTAAAAGAAAGAAGGTTATTGGTGGTCATGGTACACTAGGACTTTTCATTGTTTTAATTCCGGACCTCACAAACAGTAAAATCAACATCCCTGTCAAAATAAGGCCAAGTATATATGGTATAGATAGAATATTTAACAATAATGTTTATGCTCGGTTCCACATTGCTCATATAACATTGTTGACCACAGGGCTAGCCACCATGATGTGTCTGAAAGCCATGGTGACCCAGAATAAGCCACAGTGTCCTTGGTGCTAGCCACAGTTACCAAATGCCAGTCATGTGACCTTAGTCAAGGTTGCTGTCATCCTTCCATCACTTTCTACTTGGAGGAAAAAAAATATAAATAAAACCTATCCTGTAGAGTAAATCCATTTGCAGTAGACGTATGCAATTATCCTATTATCATAGAGTTGATTTCACAGTCGTTCTTTGTCACATCTTCATATAGATCTTCTGCAGTCCATAAGTGACCACTGGACCACTCTCACAACAGTGCCAGAGAGCTGGGCAGAAGGTAATTATGGTAAGTTTATGTAAAGTATGTCAAAGATTAATCAAAATTTTGCTCTGCCAGGAACAAACGGAAGAGTTTGAGCTATGCAATTATGAAAGCAGATATATCCAGTGTTCCCTGAACATAATACATACTGAACCACTCATAGGCACTTCTAAGACGCAACAATTTGCAGTCAGTGACAAAGAAATGCAGGGAGTATGACAATCCAGAATTTCCAGCTCTTCACCATACAATACCTATAGTAATCATCACTAGGATCCCCTATACTCAGTTAGCCTCTAAAAGGTATCGCCTGATTTCTTCACTCTTCCACTAGGATCCCCTGAGTAATTCTGTCCAGGTCGTACCAGAAATTACTGATTTTGTTCTAGAGTTTTCTTATGTAATAGGGGCTGTGCCTTTAATCCATATGTAACAGCTATGTAGGGCATTTAATAGGAGCAGACACATACCTTTGTGACCACAAATCAAGGAAGCAAGGCAGAGAAAATCATCTTTTAATGATTATGCAAATCAGCCTGTAAGTGCATTGGAGGAGGGCCTGACTTGCCAGATTTACCTACAGACAGCTGCAAGTGCTTTGGCTCTCCTCTGGAATCACATTCCAATGACACATCTGTAGCTATGAATGACATTTTAAGCCTCTGCTTACGTCACAGCTATTTGTAAGTAAATCTCCCAAATTAGACCCCCATTTCTGGTGCACTTGCTGGTTGATTTATCATATCTATAAAAAATATTTTTATCTCTTCATTTCTTCATCAGCTTGTGGCCACAAAGATATTTTACTACTCTATTAAAGGCTCCTATAATCTTGGCCTTGTGGTTAAAAGTGGTTGATTAATAACTCACACTAGTTTTCCAGGGCAAGTTATAGTCAATGTGACTTGATATCCACCCCACTATGTCAAAGTTTTATAAAAGTGGTGAGCAGGGCAGGTAAAAAGCTCAGCATGTGCCAAAAATTCTGACTTTCTCTATGCCTTGTGCAAAGAAAAACTTGGAGCACTTACCCATAGCTACCACTCAAAATTTTTGAAAGGGCTCCGAAAAAGTTGGAATTGCATAAAAATTAAGTCAGCAGAAAATGAAATGCATAATTATTTAAATAAATAAATATGTTCAAAATGTATATTTTTATCTTCAAATCATGTATGTTTTGTACACATGGAATTCCAGCAAGTAAATGTCTAACATATTCAATTTCAACACAAGGAAGAATTGCAAAATAAAATATCCTTAATGTACATTAAATATTAAAAAATCACAGTCTTACCTTTAGGTGTACTCTATGTGATCAGCTGTTGAACAACTTTTTTCCCATGGGATATAAAATCCTTAGACTTTTCAATCTTCATTTTGAGTACATACAGTTACTGAAATTTGTCATACATAATCGTCTGAGTTGTAGGCACAGAATATCATGAAGTTAAAGTTTACTGCACAGGCTGACACTTTTTCATATCTGTAAAAATAAATGTAATAAATAAGTGCTCCTCTATGTGTATAGCCTTGTCTAAAGTCATAGTGACTTATCTGAATTAAACATCATATTATAAAGAAATGGTGTAACAAATGGTTAGTGACTTAGCAATCCTGGCTACTTTAAATGTGCTATAGATTCTGCTCAGTTGGCCAAAGGCTACAATTAAGCCTAAAACTGAAAATACTACAACTTTGTCAAAGAGACCGGTTTATTCTGAAACAAGTAGGTTTCTTACATACCTAAATGTCTCTTTGTAGCCAGTCTCACAGTGTACTGTTTCATCCATCTCTGAAGAAAATAAAGACTGTAACTACAATTTACATATAAATATTTTTTTTTTTTATATAGATAGGTAAGTAGATAGATAGATAAGAAGAAAGATAGATAGATATTGAATTAATAAAAAGATGATATTTAATATATAGATATATAGCATATGAACATAAAACAAATTAGAAAAAATACATGATAGGTAGCATACAGCAAAATATGCAATAGATAATAGATTAAATGGACAGATACCAAGGTAGATAAAGAGATGATAAATTATACAAAAACGGAACATGGCACCATTGTAAAAAAAAAAAAGCACAAAGAAAAAAATATAGGGTGCACAATCTTAGGAAATGGACCACAATCCTAGGAAAATACAATAAGAAATAGAGAAGGCCCTCGAATTCCAGTGAATAGTGATAGATCCTATATTCGCCCATGATCTGCAATGTTTCCTTCCAGCTCAATGGGACCTTGGGACCTTTCTCATATCTTGAGAAAGGCCCAATTGAGATGGATGGAAATGTCACACATCATGGATGAATAAAGGAACTTTCACTATTCACTGGAATTTGGAGTGCTATCTCTAATTTTTTTTTCATTTTTTTTGTAATTGTACATTATAGATTATATATATAGTGGGGGAAAAAAGTATTTAGTCAGCCTCCAATTGTGCAAGTTCTCCCACTTAAAAAGATGAGAGAGGCCTTTAATTGACGTCATAGGTCAGTGAGAGACCTTTGAGAGACCGAGTGCCCAAACTGCAACCCAAAACCCACTAAATTATCGCAAAGTGCCAACACGACAATTTAACCTTAAATTAACCAGGATCTGTTTTATATTGACCGTGCAATGTTATTACAGCCTGTAATAATATCACACGTCTGCTATAAAACAGATACTGTGTGATATAAATAGTGAAGGGCCCCCATACAGTACAATGTGCTCCGAAGTGGCCCCCAGACAGTACAATGCGCTCCACAGTGGCCCCCAGACAGTATTATATGCTCCAGAATTGCCCCCACTCAGTATTATATGCTCCAGAGGGGCCCCACTAAGTATTATATGCTTCACAGTGGCCCCCACATAGTATTATATGCTCCACTTTGGCCCCCCCACACAGTAGTATATGCTCCACATTGGGCCCCCACATGGTATTATATGCTCCACAGTGTCCCCCACACAGTATTAGATGTTTCAATGTCCCCCATACAGTATTTGAAGCATCTAATACTGTATGGGGGACACTGAAGCATCTAAAACTGTGTGGGGGCCACTGTGAAGCATATACCACTGTATGGGGGACACTGAAGCATCTAATACCGTATGGGGGACACTGAAGCATCTAATACTGTGTGGGGGACACTGAAGCATCTAATACTGTATGGGGGACACTGAAGCATCTTATACTGTATGGGGGACACTGTGAAGCATCTAATACTGTATGGGGCACACTTAAGCATCTTATACTGTATGGGGGACACTGTGAAGCATCTAATACTGTGTGGGGGACACTGAAGCATCTTATACTGTATGGGGGACACTGTGAAGCATCTAATACAGTGTTTGGGGCCACTGTGAAGCATATACCACTGTATGGGGGACACTGAAGCATCTAATACCGTATGGGGGACACTGAAGCATCTAATACCGTATGGGGGACACTGAAGCATCTAATACTGTATGGGGGACACTGAAGCATCTAATACTGTGTGGGGGACACTGAAGCATCTTATACTGTATGGGGGACACTGTGAAGCATCTAATAATGTATGGGGGCCACTGTGAAGCATATACCACTGCATGGGGGACACTGAAGCATCTAATACCGTATGGGGGACACTGAAGCATTTAATACTGTATGGGGGACACTGAAGCATCTAATACTGGGGGACACTGAAGCATCTAATACTGTGTGGGGGACACTGAAGCATCTAATACCGTATGGGGGACACTGAAGCATCTAATACTGTATGGGGGACACTGAAGCATCTAATACTGTATGGGGGACACTGAAGCATCTGTGCCCCCCATACAGTATTAGATGCTTCAGTGTCCCCCCCATACAGTATTAGATGCTTCAGTGTCCCCCATACAGTAGTATATGCTCCGCAGTAGATCCCACACAGTAGTTTATGTTACTTACCCAGTCCCACGAAGAGCTGCAGTCCCACGAAGAGCGTCCTCCTTCTTCTTCTGTTCGCAGGCACTGATGAATGACGACATCGTGCCTGCGTCTGGGCAGAGGTCACACTCTGCATTCAGTGTAAGCCGCGATTCCGCGGACCGTGGCCTACACTGACAGTTTTCAGCTGTATGTACAGTACAGACCAAAAGTTGGACACACCTTCTCATTCAAAGAGTTTTCTGTATTTTCATGACTATAAAAATTGTAGATTCACACTGAAGGCATCAAAACTATGAATTAACACATGTGGAATTATATACTTAACAAAAAAGTGTGAAACAACTGAAAATATGTCTTATATTCTAGGTTCTTCAAAGTAGCCACCTTTTGCTTTGATTACTGCTTTGCACACTCTTGGCATTCTCTTGATGAGCTTCAAGAGGTAGTCAACTGAAATGGTTTTCACTTCACAGGTGTGCCCTGTCAGGTTTAATAAGTGGGATTTCTTGCCTTATAAATGGGGTTGGGACCATCAGTTGTGTTGTTCAGAAGTCAGGTGGATACACAGCTGATAGTCCTACTGAATGGAGTGTTAGAATTTGTATTATGGCGAGAAAAAAGCAGCTAAGTAAAGAAAAACAAGTGGCCATCATTACTTTAAGAAATGGTCAGTCAGTCCGAAAAATTGGGAAAACTTTGAAAGTGTCCCCAAGTGCAGTGGCCAAAACCATCAAGTGCTACAAAGAAACTGGCTCACATGAGGACCGCCCT
The DNA here is from genome assembly GCA_947044405.1 of Leptodactylus fallax. NCBI lineage: Eukaryota > Metazoa > Chordata > Amphibia > Anura > Leptodactylidae > Leptodactylus > Leptodactylus fallax. Next base: position 1,874,885 of record CAMRHE010000369.1, read on the forward strand.
AGGAAAGGAAGACCAAGAGTCACCTCTGCTGCGGAGGTTCATCCGAGTCACCAGCCTCAGAAATCGCAGGTTAGCAGCAGCTCAGATTAGAGACCAGGTCAATGCCACACAGAGTTCTAGCAGCAGACACATCTCTACAACAACTGTTAAGAGGAGACTGTGTGCAGCAGGCCTTCATGGTAAAATAGCTGCAAGGAAACCACTGCTAAGGACAGGCAACAAGCAGAAGAGACTTGTTTGGGCTAAACAACACAAGGAATGGACATTAGACCTGTGGAAATCTGTGCTTTGGTCTGATGAGTCCAAATTTGAGATCTTTGGTTCCAACCACCGTGTCTTTGTGCGACGCAGAAAAGGTGAACGAATGGACTCTACATGCCTGGTTCCCACCGTGAAGCATGGAGGAGGAGGTGTGATGGTGTGGGGGTGCTTTGCTGGTGACACTGTTGGGGATTTATTCAAAATTGAAGGAATACTGACCCAGCATGGTTACCACAGCATCTTGCAGCGGCATGCTATTCCATCCGGTTTGCGTTTAGTTGGAACATCATTTATTTTTCAACAGGACAATGACCCCAAACACACCTCCAGACTGTGTAAGGGCTATTTGACCAAGAAGGAGAGTGATGGGGTGCTACGCCAGATGACCTGGCCTCCACAGTCACCAGACCTGAACCCAATCGAGATGGTTTGGGGTGAGCTGGACCGCAGAGTGAAGGCAAAAGGGCCAACAAGTGCTAAGCATCTCTGGGAACTCCTTCAAGACTGTTGGAAGACCATTTCAGGTGACTACCTCTTGAAGCTCATCAAGAGAATGCCAAGAGTGTGCAAAGCAGTAATCAAAGCAAAAGGTGGCTACTTTGAAGAACCTAGAATATAAGACATATTTTCAGTTGTTTCACACTTTTTTGTTAAGTATATAATTCCACATGTGTTAATTCATAGTTTTGATGCCTTCAGTGTGAATCTACAATTTTTATAGTCATGAAAATACAGAAAACTCTTGGAATGAGAAGGTGTGTCCAAACTTTTGGTCTGTACTGTACATATGCACATACAGCTGAAAGAAGCAATTGCTCACTAACCGGGATTCCTGTACCGGATTCCCCGTTAGTGAGCGATCATGGCGATGGCGCGCGTGCCAACTGAGAGGGCTCTGCGTGCCCTCTCTGGCACGCGTGCCATAGGTTCGCCATCACGGTCATAGGTAGACCTCAACTATGAGAGACAAAATGAGAAAACAAATCCAGAAAATCACATTGTCTGATTTTTAAATAATTTATTTGCAAATTATGGTGGAAAATAAGTATTTGGTCACCTACAAACAAGCAAGATTTCTGGCTCTCACAGACCTGTAACTTCTTCTTTAAGAGGCTCCTCTGTCCTCCACTCATTACCTGTAGTAATGGCACTTGTTTTAAATTGTTATCAGTATAAAAGATACCTGTCTACAACCTCAAACAGTCACACTACATTTCTGTAGTAGCATTGACAGCTGTTTAAGGCCTGTGCCCCTACACACACTGACAGTGTCATCGCTGACAGTATCTGACTGTGTAGAGATTATCCTATTGCAAAGGGGTACAATAGAGCCCAATTTTCAATTACGCTATGCAGAGACATTTTATGGAAAACAAGTACTGACTAAAACAGATATGGCAGTTGAGGTGACAGATCCTCTATAAATCCCGTTACTCAGAGGTAATGTTTTCTCTGATTAGTGTTGTTCTCTTTCCTCATCTATTTTATCTGTACCAGACCATCATAACAACTTCTTATGTTTACTGCAGAATTTAACATTTTTGGCTTCTCACTTCAGCAGCCAGCCCTAGTCAGTATAAAAATACAAACAAATTCAGACCACAGTGAGATTACCTAAGACCCAGACCCTATATACATGTAATGGATTGGTAGGAGAATCTCCCAAAAAATGAGGTGTGGGGACCGCGCTTCACCAAAGATGCTTTATTATACTCAAATAACACAACGCGTTTTGGGGGGAAATCAGATCCCCTTTATCAAGTGTACAAGAGACTAAACATAAAAACAATAAAAGAATACACATGTAAAGAGTCAGTAATTGGAATTTAGAACCAGTGAAATTAATGATACCATTCTATGGGTTAAAAGAAAAGTATTCCACCAGATAGTATTGTCATGGATAGATAAATAATTAAATAAATAAATGAATAAATAGTGGTAATGAATGTACTCAAAAAAATAAATAAATAAGTAAAGCTAAAAGGCTAATAAATGCAATATAAAATCAAAATGCACATAAGAGTAAAAACTATACATAAAAAGGTATAAACCAATGTTTTTTGGTACTTACCAGCCTGAGGAGGTAGGCTGTGAGATCTGAAGTGAATGAGAAGTAAAAGTGGAGACCACTTTCAGAAAGGCTTATATAGGTATGGTGAAATGGGACCTCCCTAGGGGGGAGGGGTTCAAACTTGTGGGTAAAGTTTAAATTGAGAGAAAAAAAAAAAAAAGTTTTAACTGAGAAGAGGAAAAAAAAAAAAAAATCATCAATTAGTAATGCTAAAGGTTTCATTCGCGTCCGGAGATCGCTACTGTGCATGTGTGTAGCGATCTCCCGCTCTGAGTCATATGTTTCTGTGTAGGGCGCAGGACTGATCTGAACTATGGTTGTTATGAAATAAAGCACTAAAAAGAAGAAATAATGTTAATGAGTAATGAGAGGGCGGACATCATGTTCATATGACTGGGGCTAGAGAATGTATCATAATACATGGATGAATGAAAAATGAAAATGGGTAATAAACATATGATTATGGCTAAGAAATATATTTCACTATATACAAATATATACATAATAATTATATGTGATAGGCATAGAACAAAAATGATGACAATACATATACATATGGGTTGAAACGAATGTACTGGAGGGGAGAAGATAATGCCGGCGATGTGTGGATATGCAAATATATACACGCGCCTTAGAATACCTAGTCATATACAGACTCGAGTGCTTCATTAAGCCCAGCTGGTGTTAGAGAGTTAAATTTAAAAATCCAATACATTTCCTTTCTCTTGAGCTTTTCAAATCTGTTGTTGGTATGGGCAGGAATGTGGTCTATTGGTGTGATTTTGAATGCATCGAAACAAGATTTATGCGACACCAAGGCATGTTTTGATACACTGTGTTTGAGGTAGCCATTAGTTACATTAGATCTGTGCTTATTTAGCCTCTCCCTTAATGGTCTGATGGTCCTTCCTACATACTGGAGGCCACAAGGGCACTCCAGGACATATATGACAAAGGAGGATGAACAGTTCAGGAAATGATTGATCTGAAAAGTATCGCCTGTTGAAAAGCTCGTAATGGTTTTGGCTGAATGGTTAATTGTGTGACAACATTTACATTTTTTGTGTTCGCATTTATAAACACCATTTGGTTGTGGATATGACATATTCCGGTCTACAGGTTTAGTAAGAGACCTCAGTTTGCAAGGGGCCAATAGATTTTTCAGGGTTTTTGCTCTTCTAAAAGTGACTGATGGCTTATGGGGGATATTCTTATTAAGTAGAGGATCATTCAGGAGTATCGTCCAGTGTTTGTCCAGGATCATCCTGATCCTGTTATGTGCATTACTGTAAGTGGTTATGAAATTGTGTCCGAATTCTTTACTAGTATTTTTCTGAATGGGGACAAGGCATTCAGATTGAGTGAGAAATTGTGCTTTAGATTCTGCTGCTTGAATAATCCTTTTAGGATAGTTTTTTTTCCTGGAACCGTTGGGTTAGAATTTTACTCTGGATTTTAAAGTCTGAGTCCTTCATACAGTTTCGCCGGATACGTTTGAATTGCCCGAATGGTACATTATCCTTCCATTTTCTGTAATGGGAGCTACGGTAATCAAGTAGACTGTTGCAGTCTACCTTTTTGAAGAAAGTTTTTGTACTGATACCCTCAAGGCTACCATTGAGTTCTAAATCCAGGAAATCAATTGTGTTCTTTTTAGATTGGCCACTAAGGGTGATTCCCCAGTTGTTATTATTGAGATAGTTTGTGAACTCACAGAAGGAATGTTCCGAACCTTCCCATATGAAAAGGAGGTCGTCAATGTATCTTTTGTAGAACACAATACTAGCAGACCAAGGGTGTTTATTCTGAATGTAGGTTTCCTATATACATGTAAACCTCAAAACAGATCTCCTAAATGGATAAACAGATAATAGATAAACATACATAATATATGGATACATATGAGATAGATAGATAGATAGATAGATAGATAGATAGATAGATAGACAGACCTTACAGACAGACCCGTTTTGGGAAGCTTTATGGTCGGTGACATAACCTGGCCGTCTCATCATTTTTATTAATCGCCAATGAAGTTGGCTGCCTTGGGGCTGAACAAAATTCTTAGGCAAAAAGAAGAGAATTTGTGAATAAAACCTGTTTAATTTTGGTATGTTCTTCGACTTGAACAATCTGTACTCAACATCATTGTCTTTGATAGAATCACTTAAACAAGGATTTTCACAACACAAAAGGAGTTCCCCATGCACATGCAGATCACAGCAACTGTCTGAATTAAGGGAACAAGTACTTAGTGACTAGTTGGTCAACTTCCCATTTCTGACCTATCTCTGACTCATGCATGTCTTAATGAGACTGTCTCATGGAGACAACCCCTAATCATATTCATTTTTACATTGGGGCCCACCATAGTGGAGCGCTGTTAAGCAAGAGCAAACTTGACCCAGTTACAGTATTTATTACATAGCTAACATGCAATACTATCTATTACATAGCCGCCACTACAATACTACATACTACAAGTCTTAGAAGTACAGTACATTATTTGTGTAGAGCTAAGGAGATCAAGGACCCTTCACACAACTCTTTATACTTCATCTGACCTGTAGGTTTCAAGCCACTTGAGGCCTCCAGCACTATGGCCAAAAAACACCTGCTCCTGGTATAATACTGTGACATCTTCATAGAATATAAGCTCTTGCAAGCAGGGCCCTTACTCATATTGTTTGATATGTTTATTTGTTTGTCTCATTGTAATGTCTCATATTGTCTGTTCATGTGTCCTCTGATTTGTAAAGTGCTACAGAATATGTTGGCACTATATAAATAAAGTTTATTATTATTATCGCTCCCGCTTGTGTCTGGACACAAAGGCTTGCAGCCTCCAGTTTACAGATTCATAGATCTTGAAGCCAAAGACTTTCTCCTCTACCATGTATTTCAATTATATCGGTGTCCTGTAGACACCAATACAGGTGAAAGTGCTGCTTGTGTTTGCAACTCAATGAGATTTGTGAAATAATTTTGTTTGGCAAGGAAGAGGGCAGAATTATAGGTTTTCAGAGAGAATTTGTAATGGATGAAATCTACAAATGTATGCAATTTTGTCCACAGACATTTAGCACACCTAGAGCACTGTGGAGGAAGGTGTGTTTGAGTATATCAAGGTTGCCACCACCTGTGTAGAAAATTTTTTGTTGTTTTCAAGAGTTTTATTGTAGGGTTTGGTAACCAGGTCAGGAAAAGAGAATGCAGAGATGGGGGACAATGATGAAACTAGGGTGTCTGCTGAGTTGCTGAATGTAAGTAGAGCATAGATTCCTACCTTTGTGATAGGTGGGTATGCTCTGAGGAGGAAATAAAGTCCTGATAGCCTTAGAGAGTTAAAAAAGAAGGTTATTGGTGGTCATGGTACACTAGGACTTTTCATTGTTTTAATTGCGGGCAACACAAACTGTAAAGTCAACATCCCTGACAAAAGAAGGACAAGTATATATGGTATAGATAGAATATTTAAAAAAATGTTTATGCTAGGTTCCACATTGCCCACATAACATTTTTGACCACAGGGCTAGCCACCATGATGTGTCTTAAAGCCATGGTGACCCAGAATAAGCCACAGTGTCCTTGGTGCTAGCCACAGTCACCAAATGCCAGTCATGGGACCTTAGTCAAGGTTGCTGCCATCCTTCCATCACCTTCTACTTGGAGGAAAAAAATACAAATAAAACCTATCCTGTAGAGTAAATCCATTTGCAGTAGACGTATGCAATTATCCTATTATCATAGAGTTGATTTCACAGTCGTTCTTTGTCACATATTCATATAGATCTTCTGCAGTCCATAAGTGACCCCTGGGCCACTCTCACAACAGTGCCAGAGAGCTAGGCAGAAGGTAATTATGGTAAGTTTATGTAAAGTATGTCAAAGATTAATCAAAATTTTGCTCTGCCAGGAACAAACGGAAGAGTTTGAGCTATGCAATTATGAAAGCAGATATATCCAGTGTTCCCTGAACATAATACATACTGAACCACTCATAGGCACTTCTAAGAAGCAACAATTTGCAGTCAGTGTATATTTAGAGTGACAAAGAAATGCAGGGAGTATGACAATCCAGAATTTCCAGCTCTTCACTATACAATATCTATAATAATCATCACTAGGATACCCTGATTAATTCTGTCCAGGTCTTACCAGAAATTACTGATTTCGTTCTAAAGTTTTATTATGTAGTAGGGGCTTCGCCTTTAATCCATATTAAAAGCAGATTTACATTTGTAACAGAGCTATGTATGGCATTTAAAAACAAAAAAAGCAGAAGCATACCTTTGTGACCACAAATCAAGGAAGCAATACAGAGAAAATCATCTTTTAATGACTATGCAAATCAGCCTGTAAGTGCATTGGAGGAGGGCCTGACTTGCCAGATTTACCTACAGACAGCTGCAAGTGCTTTGGCTCTCCTCTGGAATCACATTCCAATGACACATCTGTAGCTATGAATGACATTTTAAGCCTCTGCTTGCGTCACAGCTATTTGTAAGTAAATCTCCCAAATTAGACCCCCATTTCTGGTGCACTTGCTGGTTGAAATGCATATCTATAAAAAATATTTTTATCTCTTAGTTTCTTCATCAGCTTGTGGCCACAAAGGTATTTTACTACTCTACTAAAGGCTCCTATATGGTACTATTATTGATTAGGCATTTTGGACCTGACAGACTCCTTTAGGTGTGTGTATAATGAGAAAACATCTTTAACTAGATGACATGTACAGTATTAGAGAATGGGGACTAATGGCAAATAGATACAGAGTCATTATCTCACAAATTAATAAGTGATTTTTAGTGACATTGTAAAAAACATATTTACCCATTATAAGGCATTGTGTTTTGAAGGTCCAATTACATTGTAATCATTCACACAGCTACACTCCAATGTTGTCCCTCCTTCTTGAATGGCTATGGCATGATGCAACCATACAGTCATAATAAGTTTATGTTATGTTATCATATATCTTCTAGTGAACTAGTGCTAAATAGTATACAAATAGATAACACTGAGTTATGCCACATGCATCTATCCAAAGATGGAGTTGTGTCAGTTCACCATAGTTATTCCTGCCAGTCACCAAATACCCAGTAAAGGAAGCTTTATGAAGACACAACCATGGCTAAATCAATAAAAAGGCCATTGGGCAGCTAACTTGAAGTCTGATGTGACGTCATGACATCACAATATCATGCATTAGTACTGGTGTTAAACCCCTCAATCCCATTCTTGCCTTCAATTTCTAATCTTGACCTGATTAAAAGTAAAATTCCTTGCCAGTCCACCTAACTTCAAAAATGTATTAAAAAAAACACATTCCAGCACTGAAGAATAGCAACTATCTACCTTCTTCAGGTATATATTCACTATTACATGATCACATAAGATTACAATCCGTCTTCCACTGGACAACAAGATCTTCTAATTTTTTTCACAGCCTGTTTTGCATGTGAGCAGTTGAATGATTTAGTTATCTGCTTATCCTGGCCACTATTGTCTTTATCTATTTTCTTCTCTGAATTTCTTAAGATCTTCTATTTTAAAAAGTACCGCCTGTTCCTGTAATTTCTAACCTGTTTCACTTCACTGATATTAGAACCGGCCTTCTCCAGCTATAGATTCCATAGTCATGCTCACCAGTACAACCTGTATTATTATCTGTGTCTTACCTCCAGGCGACAGGGTAGACTCTTATCATTCTACTAATGATGAATACATGGTTCTTGGCAAGTAAAGAACACAAACTATAAAACATCACTTGCTTAAGAAAGCTATTTATATAATGTTATGTCCTGAGCTGGTAAATGTAATGATTATGACTATGACTATTTTCAGGTTCTTGCTCAGATTCGGAGAACTAATTAAAGTAGTCTATGTACAATGCTTAGCATCAGGGGGAGACACTGAAGGTGCTTTGGTGATAGAACTGTCATGGGCTGTCACAGTTAGAAAATATACATTATTAATAATATATGCATATGAACTGAGAGTGATCTGGGTGCTGGGTATTAACAGTCATGGGTCCCTAACCTACAATATACACTTTTGTAGTACATCTACTAAAATTTAAGCAGTCTTCTATATGATTAAGGTACCTTGGGCTCATTGTGGTCTTGCTCCTCTGCACTCACCTGACACATGTATCAGTTAGTCACTTAGTCAATTGCTTGAAAGTGAAATTCTGAATAATTATAGAGTCTTACACCATTTTTGCCAATATTTGTGAACCATCAGAAAAAGGAGGTGTGGGTTCCAAAGTCATATGTAGTGCTGCTTATTTACAAAATGCCCAACACTGCTCCAGTATTAGTAAACCTGATCCACTGGGTCTATATGACTTACATTTGTTAAATACAGATAAATATTAATCTCTATATAGGAAATTATGAGCACATATATCCTACCTCTTGCAGTTATATTATTAAAATTATACACTGATACTTCAGTCAACACTACTGTATCCTGGAGGGAAGTGGCTGATGGAGCCTATTCTTAAAGAGAATTTCTGTGACTAAAATAATAATGACCTATTCTTAGGCTGGGTCAGAAATAATAGGTCATCAGGATTCCGACACCAGGGACCCACACAGATCAACTGATTGCAGTGATAGTCCAGTGAGTACCACTTCCACAGGCCATGTGACATCACTTCATCGGTCAGATGGCCTATTTGCAGTTTACGTCCATTCACTTGCTGCAATACCAAACATTGCTGCTATACAATATATAGAGCAGTAGGTGGTAAGTAGCATAGAGGGAGCAGTGCTCGTCTAAACACTGTGGTCTCTTCATACAGCTGATCGTTAGTCCCCCATTGATCTGATATTGATGACCCATCCTAAGCATAGGTCAACAATATGTTAGGTCATCAATATGTTAGTCTCAGAAAACCCCTTGAAGACTCATCTTGAGAGGCAGATAAGTGGCAAATCCCACACATGCACTGAAGTGAGAAGTTCTGCTGCTAACACAGCGAAGAATAAGAGGAGGATATCTTCACATGAAGGGGCATGCAGCAGCAAGAGGAGGCGGGATACTGGATATGACGGTGCTGTGCTCAGAGCACAGGAGGAACGCCCCCTGTGCTCCATGCATAGAATTAGCATATAACAATAAAGTATTTATTTCAAAAATGACGTCGGAGAAAAGGTATAGAAAGGTAGGAATAGAACAGCTTTTCTAAAGGCTATTCCAACATGTTGTTAGGCTTATTTGCCTAAATCTAATGATAGAATCCCTTTAATCCCCCCAAATACCCCATTATTTTGTGTGGAGACACCAACTGGATATTATAAAATGTGGAGGCCACTAATAGGGCTTTTAGTATGTGTACCTTAACTGTTAATTAATAACCCCCTTTATCTTCCCTAGCATACCAGTTGAACCCCTCCATTCCATTTGACCACCATGGGAGGTTAAATTCAATAGGAAATATTTTTTCCTAATTTTTCATGCCCAAACCTGGGGTGTGTCTTATAGTAAGATACGTCTTATTGTGCAAAAAAATACAGTAAATATATTTAGTTTAAATGAATGTCCAAAAATGTTTACATTTTTTTTTCCTAGTGGTCCTCATCCTCTTCTAAAGGAGAAGAGCAGGCTATTGATGTGGGTGGTAATGCTGCTGGAAGAGACATTGCTCTAAGAATTTTTTTTTATTATTTTTTTATCTGAAACACAACAGCTAATAAAAATAAAATTTCTCAAATTAACAATAGCATATGTAAAAAGTTCTATTAAAGACAAAACACCTTCAATATTTTTATTTTTGTCATAATAAAATAAAATGAATAACATAAAAAATAGTAGTAATTTTTTATTTAATATAGTAACATATGTACACACGTGGACAAAATTGTTGGTACTCCTCGTTTAATGGTCACAGAAATAACTTGAATCTGACAAAACTAGAATTTGCCAAACTACATGTTGACAAGCCACAAAGCTTCTGGGAGAATGTCCTATGGACAGATGAGACAAAAATCGAAATTTTTGGCAAGGCACATCAGCTCTATGTTCACAGATGGAAAAATGAAGCATATCTTGAAAAGAACACTGTCCCTACTGTGAAACATGGTGGAGGCTCTGTTATGTTCTGGGGCTGCTTTGCTGCATCTGGCACAGGGTGTCTTGAATCTGTGCAGGGTACAATGAAATCTCAAGACTATCAAGGGATTCTAGAGAGAAATGTGCTGCCCAGTGTCAGGAAGCTTGGTCTCAGTCACAGGTCATGGGTCTTGCAACAGGATAATGACCCAAACACACAGCTAAAAACACCCAAGAATGGCTAAGACGAAAACATTGGACTATTCTAAAGTGGCCTTCTATAAGCCCTGACCTAAATCCTATTGAGCATCTTTGGAAGGAGCTGAAACATGCCGTCTGGAAAAGGCACCCTTCATACCCGAAACAACTGGAGCAGTTTGCTCATGAGGAGTGGGCCAAAATACCTGTTGAGAGGTGCAGCAATCTCATTGACTCTTACAGGAATCGTTTGATTGCAGTGATTGCCTCAAAAGATTGTGCAACAAAATATTAAGTTAAGGGTACCATCATTTCTGTCCAGGCCTGTTTCATGAGTTTTCTTTTTTTTTAAATTCTGTTGACGCATGGTTGAAAAGCAATGTCTGACTTTCATTTGTTCATTTTCATAGAATTTTTATATATTATTACTTTTGTCAGATTCAAGTTATTTCTGTGACCATTGTGGGTTTTTCTTTCATTAAACGAGGGGTACCAACAATTTTGTCCACATGTGTATAAACATACAGTGCCTTGCGAAAGTATTCAGCCCCCTTGAACTTTTCAACCTTTTGCCTCATTTCAATGTTTGGGATCATTGTCTTGTTGGAAGATAAATCTCCGTCCCAGTCTCAGGTCTTTTGCAGACTCCAACAGGTTTTCTTCCAGAATGGTCCTGTATTTGGCTCCATCCATCTTCCCATCAATTTTAACCATCTTCCCTGTCCCTGCTAAAGAAAAGCAGGCCCAAACCATGATGCTGCCACCACCATGTTTGACAGTGGAGATGGTGTGTTCAGGGTGATGAGCTGTGTTGCTTTTACGCCAAAAATATCATTTTGCAATTGCGGCAAAAAGTTTGATTTTGGTTTCATCTGACCAGAGCACCTTCTTCCACATGTTTGGTGTGTCTCCCAGGTGGCTTGTGGCAAACTTTAAACGAGCCTTTTATGGATATCTTTGAGAAATGGCTTTCTTCTTGCCACTCTTCCATAAAGGCCAGATTTGTGCAGTGTACGACTGATTGTTGTCCTATGGACAGACTCTCCGTTCATCCAGAGTGATCATGGGCCTCTTGGCTGCATCTCTGATCAGTCTTCTCCTTGTTTGAGATGAAAGTTTAGAGGGACGGCCGGGTCTTGGTAGATTTGCAGTGGTCTGATACTCCTTCCATACTCAATATGATCGCTTGCACAGTTCTCCTTGGAATATTTAAAGTTTGGGAAATCTTTCTGTATCCAAATCCAGCTTTAAACTTCTCCACAACAGTGTCACGGACCTGCCTGGTGTGTTCCTTGGTCTTCATGATGCTCTCTGCGCTTTAAACAGAACCCTGAGATTATCACAGAGCAGGTGCATTTATACGGAGACTTGATTACACACAGGTGGATTATATTTATCATCATCAGTTATTTAGGACAACATTGGATCATTCAGAGATCCTCACTGAACTTCTGGAGTGAGTTTGCTGCACTGAAAGTAAAGGGGCCGAATAATATTGTACGCCCCACTTTTCAGTTTTTTATTTTTTACAAAAGTTTAAAATAACCAATAAATTTCGTTCCACTTCACAAATGTGTCCCACTTGTTGTTGATTCTTCACCAAAAAATTCAAATTTTATATCTTTATGTTTGAAGCCTGAAATGTGGCAAAAGGTTGAAAAGTTCAAGGGGGCCGAATACTTTCGCAAGGCACTGTATGTATAACTATGTATAAAAAATGATGGATTTTGCTAGAGTTATATTTGTAAATGTGAAGATTTTTAGCAAAGTTTTACATTTTTAAAAATTATTTTTAAAACACAATCTGGAGCCTACATCTCCACAGGCCCTCACATCTCAGGCATACGAATCTGGGACCTCTCCACAAGAGTCCTGAATTATAAGTACATGAAATCTAGTTGATATGGGGCAATGTGTAACTGCAAGTCTAATTCTATACATCTTTCTTGTATTATCGGGGTTAATAATCATGTGTTTACATGTGCAGCAATGCTTTTTTTTTTTTTTTCAATTGTTGACTGTGTTGAGCTTTCAATAGTTGATTTAGTTTACTGATGATAATGTGCAAGTCCTAGTAAAGTAATAACAAAAGGTTTTTTTTTTTATAGGCTACATCCCAAGCAGCTCAGGCCAACGTGGTCCTCATGGGAGGAGAGGTAGCGGTGCTCACGGTTGATAGGTATGTAAAAAAAAATTTTTTGGGAATATTTTCTTATTAAAAAAATAAATAAATTGAATTTTAAGACAGGTTTGGATGTGATGAGGCCACCAGGGGGATCAGGGACCGCTAATAAACAATGAGACTCTGGTTCAGGTAGTGGATGGACAGCCTGCCCTATGGGACCTGTCGAACTGCCAGTACAAGGACAACATGGCGAATGAAAGGATATGGGAGGAGGAGTTCATCAGTTGCTGGGAGGATTTAAGTCCAAGAGACCAGGCGGCCGCGGGTAAGTAGTGACCACCTCCTCGGCCCACTGTGGTGCAAGCTGAATGGGCCAAGCAAAGAACCTCCATTTTGCAGTCAGGATGCCAAATGCACACTCCACTTGTCGCTTGGCTCTAGAAAGTCTGTAGTTAAAGATGTGTTTCCAATAGTTCAGCCCATGACTTGAATATGCCTTCAGCAAGTTTCCACATATCTGGAAGGCCACATCACCAACAAGATCAAAGGGCATAGATGGTCCATCAGTTCCAGGAAAGGATCTTCATGTTGGAAGTCCTAATTCTAAAGTAAAGTCTCTGACCCATAGCAGAGTTCTTGAATGCTCTGGAGTCAGTGCTTCGGCAATATTCCCCAATATACACAGCATAGAAATGGTACTGGGCATCAGCAATAGCCATTAGAATGAGTAGACACCATGTGTCATCCTCGTCATTGTTTTGGGATGGACCCAGTAGCGATGTTGCAGTTTCTTCCTTCGCTTCCGCAAGATGTAGTGCTGAAAACTAAGGCCTCATGCACACGAATGTAGTTTTTATCCACGATTGCAGATCAAAGTATGTTCCCATTCATTTTTATGGGCCCGGACACATGACAGCAATTTTTTCTACTGTGCGTCTGTGCTGTATTCAAGGATCGCAAATTATAACACATGTCCTATTTTTGGCTGCATTTGCGGCACAGACGATTGTAGCGAATCATACAGGATCCGTGATTGTGGATGACATACTGATGCAATGCGGACATGTTACTTTGCATCTGTTTGCGGACCATAAATCCACTACGATTGTGTGCAGGAGGCCTAATGTTCACCATGTGGATTCTTTCTGTTATCCCTGAATAAATAAGCAAGCTCTGAAAATCATTTGGGAGTGCTGTCCATTATATTTTCTCTGCCATATATGCTTTGGAGGAGTCTGGCCAGTCTTCCACGGAATTGTGAACCCCATCTTTGCTAGTAGAGTGCTACCTGTCCATATCCAATACTAGGATTAGGAGATACGTCATGGAATATTGGAATATGATTAATGAAGCAATTACATACCTCTGTGGATTTCAGCTTTTATTCTTAGGGGTCATGCACACTGCCAACTTGATTATTATTATTATTATTATTATTATTATTAATTTTTTTAAAGGAAGCCTATCACCACGAAGATCACTCCTTAGACATTTACCAGAAGACCACTTTCAATGCAATTTTGAGTGGTTGTCATCACAGCGCACTATAGAATGTGTTAAGAACAAATTCAGCTATGATATATATAAATATAGAGAGAGAGAGAGAGAGAGAGAGAGAGAGAGAGATGTACCTCAAACGTTCAAAACTGCATGTACAATGCTGCAAAGTTCCATACTGAGCTTCAAGCACATATATATCTGTTTGCTTAATAAATGTGAACCTTTTCAATATTAATATTTGATCAAGTAATCACACCACCCAGCCAATTCAGCAGTGACTAGGCATCTTTTTAGCATATTTCACAGTTGTAAACTCCATCAGTCTTATCATCCCCTACCCTGATGCACCTCTGTGATCTGCATTTGTATAAGTTTGTGAAAAGACAAAGAATTACTGGTTTAGCTGGAGCAAACCTGGTATAGCTAGATCTGAAATGTATTGAACATATTACCTGGAGGCGGTGATACTGGGAGGAGCCACACAATATAAATACCAAGGGCTTGATTCCTCACAGTCAATAGCATCCTCCATCAATTAACTGCTAGGACTAAACAGTAGAAGCTTTTCTCCTTCAGAGTCCTAGGACCAGCTCAGAAGACTTAATTAAGAATATTAATTCAGAACATCCAGCTTTTCTTCACTTGAAAGAATGTCTTCCCAGGTAAGCGCATTTCAGTTTTCTGGATGAGTGTGTTATTTTGTTAAGATGTTTTGAGTTTCTAAAAGAAAACAAAATGAAAAATATAGTATATAATTATCTAGTTAATGTTACTAAGTATATAATAGTGTGTAAGTGGTTTGTTCATGTGCAAGTAAATTGAAGGTAGTCTATAGCTCCTGTCACAGATAAAAGTATAGGTGTATGGAAATATGTAGGTATCTAATATCTGTATATGTACAAACAGAATGCATTACATGTAATAAAAAGTATGCTTTTTTAATGAACACAAAATAGTAACACATATTATAGCTAGAAAGAAACAGAAGTAATATGTTTTTCTTATACATAATGTAGGATGTTAGATAGATAGATAGATAGATAGATAGATAGATAGATAGATAGATAGTTTGGATTTGTTTTATATATGTTCATATAAAAATAACTTAAAGGGGTATTCCCATGAACATAACAATATCTATATTTGTAGTTAATTAAAAGTTAAACATTTTTCCAAACTCTGCAAAGTTTTAAAGATTTTCTCTAAATATCTTAGTGGTGACAGTCTGTTGTCTTGATCAGTTGCCAATGGATACGACCACAAATGCAGAAACTTTATATGGTTTGGGACTTGTTAAAAAACCAGCAATGATTTTCTTATTGTAGCTGGGTTGTCAGGCAGGGACACTACATGTATCAGAAGATATCCCGGCCACAATAAGGAAATCATAGCTAATTTTCTGACCTTAGGAAGGTCCTGCATTCATGGTCGTATCCACTGGCAACCGATCAAGACAACAAGACTGTGACCACAAGATATTTATAGAAAATTTTTAAAACGCTACAAAATTTTTAATTACTTATAATTGCAAAAATGTTTAACTTCTAATTATCTCCAAATTTAAAAATGATTAAGTTCATGGGAATACCCCTTTAAGATGATACCTGGATAGAGAGATAAATAGATAGATAGATAGATAAATAGATAGATAGATAGATAGATAGAGATAGATTGATACTTTTAATGTAATCATAGTAAATCTTATTGTGTAATGATAATATCCTGACTTTTTTCTATTGTGTGTTCACTTCTTTTGCTACAGGAACCACCTGATGTTTACGCCATCCCCATGAATGAAAAACCGGTAGTGGAGAAACCCAAGGACGGCATATTTGCTGGGATTAAAGGAAAGAAAAATAAGAAAGTAGAAAATTTAAAAAAGGAGCTGGAGATTGTAAGTGACATACAGTAAAAAATTATATGGGTAATATAAGCTATAGATATAGTGTGGTATGGTACTGACTACATTTTATTTTTGTAGATTGACCACAAGTTAACTATCGAAGAACTGGAAAAGAAATATTCAGTAGATATCAAACAGGTATGTCTTAAAGAGGTTAGCCCGTTTTCTGAGTTACTAGAGGGGCTCCATCATTTTATCTATTAGCTGATGCAAAAAGGACAGCTATGAGAAGCATTTCTCAATCTTGAAGATCCAGCATGCCCAGATTTTACAGAGACAGCCCATTGATTTAATTGGAAACTGTGTAATGATTGATTTCTCCTTTGGTGTTGCTTCAGGGGTATTAAATACTTGCTGATGGTTTTCCCTACAGAATACAGCTTGAGGCCGGGGTCCCACATTGCGAAAACACTGCGATTTGGCCACAGTGTTTCATAGTACCTGCAAAGTGGTTGGGATTCTGGTTAATCCCATCCACACATTGCAGGATAGTATCCACAGTGAGAATGCTGCCATTTCAAAAACCGCATTTTTGTAAATCGCAGCATGTCAATTATACCTACAGAAAAGCTGGTGGTTTCTGTATTGGTATAATAGGGACAGAAAGTCCACTAGGAAAACTCTGCGGACTTTCTGTGAAAAGCGCTGTATGATGCCTTTCCACCGCAGTCTTTTCCGCAGTGCTTTTTGGCTGTGGCTTGCTCCATGAGGCCTTAGCCTAACACTGGGAGTTTCAAGAACCCTTCCAAAGTGGTCAACCCCTTTAACATCACTATAAAGACATTTTTTATTGTCTCATATATTTTGCCCACTACCAACACTAACGCTAAAGGGTCCAAAATACTTTAACAAATTATGTTGTTTTTTTTTCTTTCAAGGGTTTGAACAATGCAACTGCCCAGGAATATCTCACCCGGGATGGACCAAACAAACTAACCCCTCCAAAAGGCACCCCTGAGATTGTCAAATTTTTTATGTTAATGGCGGGTGGTTTCTCCATTGTTTTCTGGATTTCATCAGCATTGTGCTTTCTTGCATATGGCCTTCAAGCTGCACAGGACCCAACTGTTGCTAAAGACAATGTAAGAAAACCAGTGGATTTTGCTAGTGTAGATTATTAGGCTGAATATGATGACTACATTGATTGTGTCTTAGTTATTGAGTCGAAAATCCTCTGTGTCTTCAGCTCTGGTTGGCACTTATCCTCATCGCAGTGGTGGTGATGACAGCCTTGTTTGCTTATTACCAAGAAGCTAAAAGTACCAACATTATGGCTGGCTTTAAGAACATGGTGCCTCAGGTAAGAAGTATTGCCGAAAAAGTTCTGAAATTACACTGAGATGTGTTTCTAATACGTATTTTTGTCACTTTAGCAAGCCTTGGTTCTTCGTGGCGGAAAACGTATTGAGATGATAGCTGAGAACCTTGTTGCAGGGGATATTGTATTTATTAAAGGTGGTGATAAAATTCCAGCTGATATACGTTTGCTGGAAAGCCATGGTTGCAAGGTGAGGAATGTGAAAAAGACATTTTTGCATTAAATATATATATAGCACTATTGGTAACAGTTAGAAACAATCTTGGAAGATGTTAGGTCATGAGAATAACCTAATACGTTTGATGTGAAGGTGGACAATTCATCCCTCACTGGTGAATCAGAGCCACAATCTCGAAGTGTTGAGTGCACAGACGATAACGCTCTAGAGACCAAGAACCTGGGGTTCTATTCTACAACCTGCTTGGAAGGTAAGCTCTAATTCAATATTTGAAAGTTCCCCCATTTATAGTCTTCAATGTGGCAACTCTTAAGAGTATTTCCCTCTCAAGGATCCTATCTATACTGCTAGCTTTTGTTAATTCAAGAGTTTTCCTAAATACATTGTCTGCTATGTGAAATTATTCCTCCCATTGTTTACACACCATTGTAAAAAAACATGACCTGTATCTGATAACACAGGTCGGAGGATGGTTCACTGCTCTCTGGGGGTGGGGAGGTGGGGTCTGAGTTCTCTGGCTGTTTATCTTCTGCTGTGCAGACAATCTGTGCTGTGTGGACAATCAGTTCAAATAATTGCAGTTTGCTGATAAAGGTTCTGACATTGATTATCTCCCTATGTAAACACAACGATAATATTGAGTTTACTGCAAGTCTGTTGTCTGTGTAATGCTAGGTTTACACTAGCGCCAGTTTCTCTGTCTCTCCTGTTCTAATAGATTATGTTTGCTCTACAGGGACAGCGAGTGGTATAGTAATTAGCACAGGTGACCGTACAGTCATTGGACGTATTGCATCACTAGCCTCACAAGTCGGGAACCAAAAGACACCCATTGCCTTGGAGATTGAGCATTTTGTGCATCTTATCAGTGGGCTTGCAGTGGGCGTTGGCATAATTTTCTTTATTATCTCTATTTCTATGGGATATAATGCCCTCAATGCTGTTATATTTTGCATTGGCATTGTGGTAGCCTATGTGCCTGAGGGACTACTGGCAACTGTAACAGTAAGTAGAATATGTTAATGAGCAAATTAGTATGCTATTACTTTTGTCAACAAACCCTTTGCAATACTGTTTGCCTTTCCTAATACCATGTGTATGCAATAGGTTTGTCTATCCCTTACTGCAAAGCGTATGGCAAAGAAGAATTGCCTAGTGAAAAATCTGGAAGCTGTTGAGACTCTTGGGTCCACTTCAGTCATTTGTTCTGACAAGACTGGAACTCTCACCCAGAACCGAATGACTGTGGCACATTTGTGGTTTGATAATATGATACATAATGCAGATACCAGTGAAGACCAGACAGGTAAGAACCCTTGAATCTCTTATCATCACATGGTATATAATATTGCCTTCACACAACACACTAATAGTGCATTAAGTAGATAACTATTGTTAATTGTCTCTCTGCAGGTGAATCATTTGACCAGACTTCTCCAACTTGGCATTTACTTGGTAGAATTGCCACACTATGTAACCGAGCAGAATTTTGTGCTGATCAGGAAGGAGTGGTTATCAACAAGGTAATTTTTTTCTTTAAACACATTAGACTTATATAAAAAGGGACTGATGAAGGAAGCCTTTGTACAAATGCCCTCTAATGGCACTTCATAGAAGGTGGGCACCTTGCTTAGGACACCATCTGTGAGTCACTCTGTAATGTCAACTCCCATTCTCATGGACCTGACCTATTCATGCATTGCATAAACACTGGGGTGGAACTTTCTGCCCAGCAGCTGGGGGGTGGGGGGAGGATTAAGATACCAGACCCCCCTTCCCCCAGGGATCAAAATAAAATTGCATTATAAAAGTTTAGTATCTTATTTATTTCCTTTTTCTGCAGAGAACCGTCAATGGAGATGCCTCAGAAGCAGCTTTATTAAAATTCACAGAAAATGTTTTGGGTAATGTCATGAATGCTAGAGAAAATAATAAAAAAGTACTGGAAATTCCATTTAATTCAAGCAACAAGTACCAGGTAATTGATGGACCCTGTTGTACTTGTACAACCTGTGGCATTATTTGTCTCGAGGAACTGATTCCTTAGATGTCTTTTTCTTACTTTTCATTCCTTGATGTCTGTTCCTTACTTTTTAGGTTTCCATTCATGTCCTAGGTGACTTGAATGAGGAAAGTTGTTTGCTAGTAATGAAAGGTGCCCCGGAACGTATCTTAGATAGATGTAGCACTATCATCATAGAAGGACAGCAAAGGCCACTGGATGAAGAAATGAAAGAGAACTTTCAGAAAGCATATATGACCTTGGGGAGTATGGGAGAAAGAGTCCTTGGTGAGTATATGCAACTTCTTGTTAATATGCAGAAAATTTCTGTACAACCTACAGTGAATGTCTGTATATATGTATGTATGTATGTATGTGAATGTATATATAGTGAATGTACAGTGAATTTTGGTAAAATGCATACTGTATCTTATTTATATTTATTTCCTCTTCAGGTTTTTGTCAACTGAGGCTTCCTCATTCTGAGTATGGACCTAAATACCCTTTTGATGTAGAAAAAGGAAATTTCCCTCTAAATAAATTAAGCTTCGTTGGCCTCATCTCCATGATTGACCCACCTCGCTCCACTGTTCCTGATGCAGTCATGAAGTGCCGTAGTTCAGGCATTAAGGTTAATATCTCCAAACATTGATCAGTGTAATAGCCAATATTGGTAATAAGTAAAACAGTACCTAATCTGTATTATTTATGGCAGGTTATTATGGTTACTGGAGACCATCCAATCACAGCCAAAGCAATTGCAAGAAATGTCGGCATTATCTCAAGCACTAGTGAGACAGTGGAAGATATTGCCACCAGACTTGGAGTCCCTGTTGAAAGAGTTAATCCCAGGTCAGTAAATTACATTATTTACCAAGCTGTTGTTCTTCTTAGCACCACTTCATATAAACACTCTCCACGTGCAAAATACCCCCAACTCTAATTACAATGTACATAGAACCTGTATATTGTACACGCAATCTGTCCCGACTATTGCAGCTGTGACACATACTGTTAAAACCCCTCTAATCTACAGTGCAAATTTTCTTCTCATATTGACTGGTTCAATTACAGGGATGCCTGTGCTGCAGTAGTGAATGGGGGTGAAATCATAGACATGAGCTCTGATGAACTGGATGACATCCTGAGACATCACACTGAAATTGTGTTTGCTCGGACCTCTCCCCAACAAAAACTTCTCATTGTTGAAGGTTGTCAAAGACTGGTAAATTAGATTATAGTCTCAAAGCATAAAAATGTAATTCAAGGTTGACTCTGTGGTAGATATAAGAATACATTATGTCTAAAACTTTCAGGGTGCCATTGTAGCAGTGACTGGAGATGGTGTGAATGATTCCCCTGCACTGAAGAAAGCCGATATTGGCGTTGCAATGGGTATTGCTGGCTCTGATGCTGCCAAACATGCTGCTGATATGATTCTTCTGGATGATAACTTTGCTTCTATTGTGACCGGAGTGGAAGAAGGTAAAATGACCGTTCTTGCAATAGAAACTTCACAATTGCCCAAGGAACCCCAGAAGGATCCTTCATGTTTTTGTGATCTGTGCTTTAATAAATTTGTTTCAAGCCAAGCAATGCAATTCCCAAAATATAGGGCATCATATTTGTAGTGTACTAACACTAACACTCGAAATTACTATATATTTTACTATAAAAGTAAATACAAGCAAAACCTGCCTTCTGTGGCTGCAAGTCAGCATGCTTTCTGTATTCTCTGGAAATAATGATTTAGAAAACTTACTTGGTTTTCTAAACAGATGTTATTTTCCCGTGATAATTTTTGCTTGATACATAGCTTAAGGGTGTGGTTTTGGCAAGACATGGGGCTAAGTATATTTAGTTTTCTATTATAGAAGAGTGAGTGAGGACTCCTGTTGTAGCCAGCTGCCTTACAGCCAGATATATGTTTACAAATGTTATAATTTTTTAGCTAAAACTCATTAACGTTATTCTCCTGCAGGACGCTTGATATTTGACAATCTGAAGAAGTCCATTTCATATACAGTGACCAAAAATATTCCGGAGATGATTCCCTTCATGGTTTATGTGATCATTAGCTGTCCCTTGCCTTTAGGAACCATCACCATCCTCTTTATAGAGCTGGGAACTGATATTGTAAGTTGATATTATAGAACAGACTTGTGGATTTCATACACTGATACACTAAGGATGCCAGTGGCAGACACAGACTGTTACAGGCCCCTGTGCAAGAACGATTATGGGCCTCTTGTTTTCCAATATCTTAGCACAGAGTACCCTTTTACGTTTCTCTAACAAACCGCCATGAAGTTCATAAGCTTAGGCATTTACCCGCAATCTAATAGAGTAGAAAGCTACTGGTAACGTCATAGGGCCCCTGACTAACTGGACCACTATGCAGCTGCACAAGTAGCACCCATAGTATGTCCGCACCGATGGATGTACAAGTCCAACTGAAAGTGATCTCATGGGAAGGTGTATATTTTTAACTTAAGCATACATCATTTAAAATTGATAAACTTTCTAAAGTCACCAATTTTCTCTGATTCTCTACAGATCCCTTCAATTGCTTTAGCGTATGAGAAACCAGAAAATGATATCATGACCAGAAAGCCACGTAACCCACACAAAGAGCGACTTGTGAACATGCAGCTGTTGTCATATTCCTACTTTCACATTGGTATGAATTTTCTTCCTTTACTAAGCAAAACTGTCAGTTGTCAAGTCAAATGACTATGGAAATAAAATCATCCCATACTAAGAGACTTATATGTATATGTTTTATCTGCCCTGCAGCTGGAATGGAAACCTATTCCGGGTTTGTGAACTATTTCACTGTCATGGCTCAACAAGGATTCCTTCCAGCTACAGTTATTGGACTCAGAGTCAACTGGGAAGACAAAACTGTCAATGAGCTGGAAGACAGTTATGGCCAGGAATGGGTAAGCATGTGGAACAAGAAGACTGTTGCCAATTAGGAGTAGACTTTAATATTTAAGATAGTTGAAGTTGACTAAGTAGTTAGTTGATAGAATTTAGTAGTCTTTAAACTGTGGTTCTCAAACTATTGCAGAACTACAGTGAAGCTCCACATACCTGAAATATTGTTGTTCTCTTACGCTGGAATGTATCCTATACAGTAGAGTTGTACCTAAGAGTATATGTGCTGTGGGTGCTGGGTTCCAAGTTGGTGCCATCAAGCTACTTAGCTTTGGCTAGGGCAGTAAACTGAACCTTTGCACTAGGTGAAGGAAAGTCAAGCTATGCTGCTGTACAATAGTATTTCTCTGGTTTGCCATGGAATCTGTTTCTGGACCGTTTCATCAGTGGCCATTGTCCTTACTTTTTAATGAGCAATACATGTCCTTCTTCCCAACACTACACTTGGTGGTCCAGTTTCTCCACAATTGATGTCCCACAGTAACCTAAAATTATGCCCTGCTAGTTTAAAGGGTAATATATCTAATGCATGAATTATTACTTCAGGTTCAGAATAGCCAAAAGTGTCTAGCTACTTTACATATTCGTCAATGCTATCATAGGTAAAATCTGTTCGCTTTTTAAAACAGAGTAACCTGTACGATATTGTCTTTGTTTTATAGACCTTTTACCAACGTCTCAACCAGGAGTGGTACTGCTACTCCGCTTTCTTTATTAGTATTGTGGTCTGCCAGTTGATGAACACAGTCATCCGAAAAACAAGAAGGAATACTCTAATATCCAGTAATTTCTTCAAGTGAGTTACAGAGGCAGGAGGAGGTACACAATAATGATAAGACATAACCATCTGGTATTTACTTGGTTTGCACTATTTTTTATTTTCACAGGAACAAAGTCATCTTCTTTGGCTTACTCTCACAAATAGTTATTGGGGTAGTCCTCTGTTATGTCCCTGGACTGAACATGGGTTTGCACTTCATGCCCATTAGGTAAGCATCAGCATATAAAGAAGTGTCAACAGTAATTGTAAACACCCTATCTGTCAATGTCTCGTGTATATATTTCACTTTCTACTCAATAATCTGAAACAAATGTTTGACTTCTGCATCATGTTTAACAGAGTCCAATACTGGTTTGTTGGGATCGAGTATACATTTCTCATCTTAGTTTATGATGAAATTCGAAGGTATCTCATAAGAAAATTTCCTGACAGTAAGTATCTGAAAGTTTGTGCCATATGATTGTAGACCACGGTATATGCATGTGTGTCCATAAATCTAAATAAAATATTAGATATTGGCCTCTACTTATAATGGTGGTCATAATGGCACCATTGCATCATATACGCCATGAAAGACAGATACAGACTGTCCAGTTACAGAACATGCAAAACTACTCCTGTATGTCACAATGACAACCTTTGTCTAAGTTTGTCATTGCTGGTATTCCTCTTCCCCACTAACAAGTAGTCTTGGGTGACCTAGTCTACCCATTAATTCATCATTGTTGGAATTTTTCTCTAGAACACCACTCTCCCCCTCCATTCATGAGCAACAAGTGAAGTTAGGTAGGGTTGTGGGATTCAGAGATCCATTCATAAGCAGTCAGTGTCGGAGCTCAGAATCACACCTCTTGCCTGCTCCTGCCTGACATCGCCCTTCTGACAGTACAGAGCCTAAATAGCATATCACGCACGAAAACTAACAGCATTGATTGCTCGATAACAGTGGGGGCTAGAGAGAAAATTCCACCTGTTACAGAGTAAGTGGAACTGCAACTATTAATTCATGTAAAGAGCTGGACTTGTTGAAGATGGCGAAAGGTCCTCTTTAAATAACATTAGGAAGACTTAGAAAGAAATATGAAGATTTTATAATGGTGAACACCACGTACTTGTGAATGCAAAACTGATTGTGAATTTCTTTTTTCTAGGTTGGGTGGAAAAGGAGCTTTATTACTAAAGATCCATCATACTTGCCATAACGATTCCTCATTATTGAACCAATGTTTTCAACTGTCATTTCCTATACTTTCCTGTACATATTGTATATTTGTATATAGTTACATAATGTACATATAAATACATTTATTTAAAAAAAAAACGTTTTTGACATATTGATGTTTTTATTTTGCAAAGATAATCAACACCATCCACATAGTATAGCAAAAGTATTGTAAATAAAGTGAGTACTAATATGAGCTATAGTAAGAGTGAGTAAAATAGAATAAAACAAAATGTCATTGTGTAGCTGGAGTAGCATCATGGGGCAGCCAGATAGGGACATGTATGCACTAATACAGTGTCCATATTAGGACATCCTCAGATATCAAAGTCAAACATCAGATTAATAGCAGTTTACAACAGTGATACCTGACTTTGATACCTTACTCTGATACCTGACTTTGATACTTGACTTTGATTCTGACACCTGACTTTGATTCTGATAGCTGACTTTGATTCTGAAACCAGATTTTGATTCTGACACGTGACTTTGATACCTGACTTTGATTCTGACACCTGACTTTGATTCTGATATCTGACTTTGATTCTGACACCTGACTTTGATTCTGATACCTGACTTTGATTCTGATACCTGACTTTGATTCTGATAGCTGACTTTGATTCTGACACTTGACTTTGATACCTGACTTTGATTCTGACACCTGACTTTGATTCTGATACCTGATTTTGATTCTGACACCTGACTTTGATACCTGACTTCGATTCTGACACCTGACTTTGATACCTGACTTTGATTCTGACACCTGACTTTGATTCTGATATCTGACTGATTCTGACACCTGACTTTGATTCTGATACCTGACTTTGATTCTGATACCTGACTTTGATTCTGACACCTGACTTTGATTCTGATACCTGACTTTGATTCTGACACCTGACTTTGATACCTGACTTTGATTCTGACACCTGACTTTGATTCTGAAACCAGACTTTGATTCTGACACCTGACTTTGATTCTGATACCTGACTTTGATTCTGAAACCAGACTTTGATTCTGACACCTGACTTTGATTCTGACAGCTGACTTTGATTATGACACCTGACTTTGATACTTGACTTTGATTCTGACACCTGACTTTGATTCTGATACCTGACTTTGATTCTGACACCTGACTTTGATTCCGACACCTGACTTTGATTCCGACACCTGACTTTGATACCGACACCTGACTTTGATACCGACACCTGACTTTGATTCTGACACCTGACTATATGCAGTTTCTGGGCTGTTTGTAAAACTTAGATAACTTCTGACTTTCATATCTGCTTGAGTCACAAGTCAGCAGTCAGCTATGAAGCACATACAATGTTACACTGTGATTGGCCAGGATGACTGACCTCTGAGTGACATCACTGCTCACACTCAGGAGTAGAAGATACTTGTATAAGGCTGCAGGCTGAGAAGCTCCATGAGCTCTGATAAAAAGTTGTCTGACACAAAGTTGTCTGATACCTGACTCAGTCAGAGATCAGACTCACACATCATCTGAGTTTCTCGTCTACTTCATTGGGGGACACAGCACCATGGGTATAGACCTGGTCACTAGGAGACAAGACACTAGGAAAAAGCAAAAGCTGTTGGCTCCGCCTCCAGGCTATACCCTGCCACAACCACTGTGCATGAATCAGTTTGAAACCTAGTGTCATAGGAGGCAGACACGACCTGACTCAGGTCTTCTGTCTTGCATCGTTTTTATTTTTACCTTTCTTTCAGGTGCAGGGGGTAGTCAGCGTGTACGCCACACTAGTCATACCCTCCTGCGGGCGCAGCGCTCTGCAAAGGGGCAGCCTCGCCGGTCACCCAGTCCCCATTCACCATTCGCCGCACCCCCGAAAGCGGCCGGAGTACCAGTGACCCCACTCCCACGTGCGAGGTCCTACCGAGGGGGTGACCCTGCGGAGCCTGAAGTCGCCAGACTGGTGAGTATGAGAAGAATAGAAGGCAGGTGAGTAAGTTACCTCAGCCCCTCTCCATCTCCCCTTCAGGCCCTCTCCACCTCCCCTTCAGGCCCTCTCAGCCCCTTAGTGCCATTTCCCAGGGGGACAATAGTATGGGTCCTGTTTAGGGGGGGGCATCACAGGGTTCCCCCTGAACTGGGCCTTAAATCTTAGTAAATAAGCCCCTTTTTTCTGGGGCATTTTTGGGCTTTCTGGTCGCTCCTACCGAGCGGCCCCCGTCGGGGGGGCACCCGGTTCCCCCCCCCGCTCGTGTGGGGACCCCCTTTCCTGGCCCCCCGGTACCTTTTCCCAGGCCTCCACGGAACCTCCGGAGTTCGCGGTCGCGCTGCGCCGCCGACGGTGCCTCGCGGTCGGCCGCGTTGTACGCGAGTCCGAGGCCTGGCCGGGAACTAGGCCGCAACGGGCCCGTCCCTTTCCCGGGCTTTTCTGGTACCCAGACTCCGCCTAGGGCCTTCCATTGGCCAGGGGGCTGTCCTAGCAAGCCATCCAGCCTGCCCAGTAGCTACTGAACCTGTTTTTACCAGGGGAAGAGCTTTGCTCTCCTCATATTCTCAATTTATTTATTTATTGGCTTATTTATTTATTTTTTGGCTTGCTGGGACAGCAGGGATTCTTCCCAGTTCCCTGGGAGACATTGCACCTGCGGAACCCTTGCTGCAGCAGTTTGTGAGCGGCCATCTTTTGCAGTCTGGTAGGCTAAACCCCCTGGGTTACCCTAATTTTCTTGGGCTCCCCCTCCGGCCCCTCTGGTTGCGTCACGTTTTTATACGTGCACCCGCTGTATCAAAAACAGTTGCCATGCGGACAGCCCCAGCCCATGTGCTCTCTCTGCCTTCCACCTCAGCCAATCAGTAACCTCCTGGCCCCTCTCCGGTTTTTCCATCCCACGGATTGGGCGGCCTCCCTAACCTTGGCCATGGTGTCCTTACCAGACTTAACTAGTCAGTGCTGGAAACTTGGAATGGCTGCTTTCCCAGATCGCCGCTCAGTCGGCTGCTTCTAGGGATCTCCCTGGACACCCTCATAGTTCCCGTCGCAGCTCCAGGAGCCTCAAAAGGACTAGGAAGTCTTCCTACGGTTAAAAAAAAAAAAAAAAAAAGCACGGTCCGCCACCCCTTCCTCTGGGTACTCCCCAGATAGGAACTCAGCTCACGGCTCCACTCCGACAGGCGGATACCTCCCCTCCCTCTGCTCGGTCTATTTAACTGGGGACGCCTCTGACTCCGACTCGGAGCTTCAGCTAGGCTGATCTATATCTGCTGCTACGCGGGAGTCATCTATGCGATAGAGACCCTACAGATCTCGGAGGACCCGGACTCATCCTCTCAAGTGGACATCTCTTTCTGCCACTGGATGTTTGATATCATCTTGAGGGCACAGTGACTTCTCCCTGGACCATCCTCTGTCTTCGACTAGGAAATCGGACATCCCTTCCCTTGACCTGTGTGTCTCCAAGTGGAAGGTGAGCTCGGGCAGTTCTGCCAGGCTATGCTGTGACACACGTCTCTAGCTCTCCCTGGCTGGCAATGATGAACATCCGAGGCAAGGGAAGCAGGTTGCTCCAGTGGTGCAATCGGTTAGCGCACGGTACTTAGATATCAGTAACTAGTGAGCGCAAGCTGGCCTGTCTTGACATTTTGTCAGCGAGCCGCCCCATGTGTCCCTTCCTATCACTAAGAGCCTCCCACGGTGGATCCCATGATAGCTAGGCTCTCCAAGGCTTCTAGTCTGCCTTCAGCGGTTTTTGCCTACCTCAGTGATCCCTCGGAGTGAGATCGGATCGCATCTGTTGTATTGTTTGCAATGCAGAACTGATACATTGCATTGCCCTAAATGCTGGCTATTGCATTGCTGCAAGAAGGTGGCTTCCCTCACCAGGGTGGCCTTCATAGTGGCTGGTTTCTCCCTGCGGCTCTCCTTCGCTGCCTCTTGGGTCATCAAGGCCTTCTTTTCCTGGGCCAAACAGCTTCAGTCAAACCTCCCTGATGCAGTTTCCCTCCAGCCGCTCGTCTCTGAGATCCTGAACGCTTCCCAATAACTGGAGATGCCTCCCAAATCTGCCAAGGCGGCCGCCAATGCAGTGATTAGCTGCCATACCGTTGGGATCCGTTGTGGAATACTGGGTCCGCCTCCAAGAAGGCGAACGCAGCCCTTCTCCCTTTCCAGGTCGTCCTGGGCCAAATTTTTTGTTAAGGACGTCGAGAAGCTTATCCCTGAGGCCACGGGGGAATAGATTCTTCCTCCCTCAGAGGCGTCCTATGTGTCAGCCGTTCTCCTGCTCCAGAAAGCTTCTTTCAAGTCCAGGCCTCCCTGGCGGTTCTGCACTAGGTCGTCCAGGTCTTCCTCTTCCTAGCCTCCTCGGCATGAAGTTTTTTCCCCTCTCTGGGCATCTCAAATGGCGGGACGTCTGGAGCCTGGGCCTGAGAGGCGGTGTCGTCCGGCTACTCCAGTTTTCGCTAGAGTCTCTTTGCCTTCGCTATGTCGGACAATCCAGGCTGTCTCCAATCTCCAGCGGCAGGGAGTCAGCGTCCCTGTTCCCGTTGCAGAGTGTATCTGGGGTTACTATTCTTACCTGTTCTCCATTCGCCTAGAAGGACGGCTTCCTCTGTCCCATCATGGACCTGAAAGGGCTCCACAGGTTCTTCCATGCCTGCAGGCTCCGTTGTAGTCTATGCAGTCTGTGGTGGCATCCCTGGAGATGGGCGAATTCTTCGTCCATCTACATCATCTCGCTGTGCCATCAGCGGTTTCTTCATTTTTGCTGTGGATCCTTGACCTTTCCAGTTGTCTCTCTCCCCTTCAGGCTGGCCTCTGCCACCGGGGGGTTTTTTCCCTCAGTGATGGCGTCTCTCATGGCCATCCTCTGCGCCAGACGTGCTGCCGTGTTTTCAGACTTTGACGACCTCCTGGTGAAGCCCCTCCAGGTCAGACAATTTGACCAGCTTGTGGTTCACCTTGGATGTTCTTCGCCGGTTCTGCTGGCTCATCTATGAGGATGTCTCGTGTCCTCTAAGCACATGGAATCCGGGACATGATCCTCTGCTCGCTCCAGGGTGTGATTCTCCCTCCGGAGGCCAAGATCCTGAGTGTCCCACCTTTGGAGGTACTCTCCTTGCTGTCTTTGAATCGGCATGTGGGTCCTGCGTACGATCGCCTCAACCATCTAGGCTGTACCTTTCATTCACTCTGTCGTTCTCTCCTCTTGAAGATTACGGCCTGCTGGGACAAATCTCCGGACAGCCTCATCTGCTTGCTTCTCTTTCCACCTTGGTTCACTGAGAGATTCTTTAGTGTATATTCCTCCCCAGGAATTTCTCAAGGGAAGTCCTTCTTCCCCTCTGTTGGTAAGTGATTCCCACTGCCGCCAATTTCCCCGGCTGGGGAGTGGTCCTCGATGCTTTGATTGTTCAGGGCCTGTGGTCCAGGGCCGATTCCTCCCTTTGGTTCAACCTGCTGGATCCCAGGGCTATCTTATTTGCCCTTACTCCTTGGACCTCTCTTCTCCAAGGACATCTGTCACAGTCCAGACTGACCTCTCCTCCATGGTCGCCTACTTGAACCCTCAGCGTGGCACCAGGAGCCGTGCGGCCTTACTAGAAGCCTCACAATTTCTTCCTTGGGTGGAGCGCCTTGTTCCAGCTCTTTCGGTGGTCAACCTTTTTCTGGGTGGCAGACTACTTGAGTCGAGAAAATATTGCTCCGGGCGAGGGTCGCTTTATCTGCAGATCTTCCATCCACTGTGCTCCCGCTGCGGTGTGACAAACGTCGACATTTTTAGCCTCCGCCGGAACCACAAGGTCCCCGGCTAAATTGCCAGGTCTCTGGATCCTCGAGCCATCACCGCTGGCGCTCTTGTAAGTTCGGTTTTTCACTTCCTCTTCTCCCTTGGGTCCTCCAGAATCTCAAGACCAAGGGGGTTCAATCTATCCTGGTGGCACCAGATTGGCCCTGCCGGGTCTGGTATGTGGATCTCATTTTCCTGTTGGCGGATGCTCCTGGCCTCTTCCTCTGCTGGTCGACCTGCTGTCTCAAGGACTGCTGTTCCTCCCCACCTTGACTCAGCTGCGTTCACGGCGTGGCTGTTCAATCCGAGGTTTGAGGCATCGTGGTTTTTTCGGAGTTTGTTATTCTAACATACTCAAGGCCCGGAAATTCCAGATAGCTTAGATCTGCCATCAAACGTGGAAGGCTTACGTCCACCGTTGGAAGAGTAACGATTCTCATCGGATCTTCTCCAGTCTGGTCTGGATCAAGGTCTTAGTCTTCTTTCTTTTTAAAAGACTTTCCTACAGGAGTGCCACTCTATGCTCCTTTGGAACCCTTGGATCTGTGGGATCTTAACCTCATCTTTAAGGTGCTTCAGGTTCTCCCCTTCGAGCCTATGATATTCCTTTTTTTGCCTTTTGCCTTCTGTCCTGGTAGAATGAGTTTCTGGTGGCCATTACCTCCATCCGCAGAGGTCCCTAATTGGCTGCCCCTTTTTTTCGGCAGCCTCCCTTTCTGGTCCTCCACAAGGATAAGGTTTTCCTCTGTCTGCCACAGTCTTTTTTTCTTCTTCTTTTTTTCCTGCTTCCACTTCGAGGACTTGGTCTTGCCCTCCTTCTGCTCGGTCCCCAGGCGTCCATGTGAGTGCTTGCTCTTCCCTGCCCGGTTGTTGCCCGGGCGATTTGCGTGTATACTGTCCCTCACGGATCCTTTCTCTTGTTCGGATGCTTTGCTCATTCTCCCTGAGTGCCCTTGCCAGGGCCTGCCTGCTTCCAGAGCTCCCATCTTCCGATGGCTTTGGTCTGAGATTAGGGAGACCTATCGATTTAAGAGTACGGCTCTGCCTCCCGTGTGACGGCTCTCTCCTCTAGAGCTGTTGGAGTTCCCGGGGCCTCCGGCATCAGGCTTATGCTTCCCAGGTCTGTAAGTATCCCACTGGGCCTCCATCCTTTTTCTCTAAGTTTCTCCAGATTCATTCTGTGGCCTCTGCTGATGCCAATTTGGGTTGTAAGTTTCTGGAAGCGGTTGAGTATTACAGGTTTGCATGGCCGTGTTATTCCCACCCTCTGGGACTGCTTTAGGACATCCCATGGTGCTGTGTCCCCCAGTGAAGTAGACGAGAAAGTGGGATTTTTGTGTACTCACCGTAAAATCCTTTTCTCGTTGTATTCACTGGGGGACACAGATCCCTCCCTTGTTTTTTTCAGTGTTCCTGCCCGAACTGTGTTGGTTCCTTTTTGGGTTCAGGCATTGTTGGTGGTTGTTGGTTCCATGTTCCTTTGTGTCTCTCTCTCCTACTGCTACGGTACAAACTGATTCATGCACAGTGGTTGTGGCAGGGTATAGCCTGGAGGCGGAGCCAACAGCTTTTGCTTTTTCCTAGTGTCTTGCCTCCTAGTGACCAGGTCTATACCCATGGTGCTGTGTCCCCCAGTGAATACAACGAGAAAAGGATTTTACGGTGAGTACACAAAAATCCCACTTTTTCATATACATACAAGCCAGCCAGCACATACAATGGTGGAGATTTATCAAGTAAAATGCTCCATAATTCTGGTATCATTTTCACCAAATAACCTCTCTAACATATTGTGCGCCACATTCATTAAGTGTTTTAAATACTTTTATTACTTGTACAAAAAGGGGTGTGGACTCATAGTAAAGGGGCGTGACCTACAACACTGTGCTGCAAAAATACATCCGAATAACCTCTCTAACATTTATCAAGTGTTTTAGGCTGAGGCCCCACGTAGCAAGCTGCAGCAAAAAAGCGCTGTGGGAAAAACCTTGGCAGAAATGCATCACAGTTTTTCCCTCAGAGATTTTCACAGAAAGTCTGGCGAGGTTTCCTCTGCGGACTTTCTGCTTCCATTATACCTAGAGTGAAACCGCCGGCATTTCCGTAAATAGAATTGACATGCTATGATCTCCAAAACCGCAACTGTTATGGAAATTGCAGCATTTCCACTGTGTGTATATTTCTGTAATGCGTGGATTGTAGGGGTTAAACTGGTACTGGTAATTTGAACCGCACACCGTGGCTGCAATTGGTTTGTTTTACAACCCCTACAATCCACGCATTGCAGAAAAATACACGCAGTGAAAATGCTGCAATTTTCAAAACAGTTGCGGTTTTGGAGATCATAGCAAGTCAATTCTATTTACGGAAATGCCAGCGGTTTCACTATAGGTATAATGGAAGCAAAAAGTCCGCAGAGGAAACCTCGCCAGACTTTCTGCAAAAATCTCTGAGCGAAAAACTGTGATGCATTTCTGCCAAGGTTTTTCCCACAGTGCTTTTTTGCTGCAGCCTGGTACGTGGCGCCTCAGCCTAAAACACTTGATAAATGTTAGAGAGATTATTTGGATGTATTTTTGCAGGTCACGCCCCTTTACTATGAGTTCACACCCCTTTTTGTACAAGTAATAAAAGTATTTAAAACACTTGATGAATGTGGCGCACAACATGTTAGAGAGGTTATTTGGTGATAATGATATCTGAATTATGAAGCATTTTACTTGATAAATCTCCACCATTGTATGTGCTGGCTGGATTGTATGTATATGAAAAACTCAGATGATGTGTGAGTCTGATCTCTGACTGAGTCAGGTATCATGCATCAGACAACTTTTTATCAGAGCTCATGGAGCTTCTCAGCCTGCAGCCTTATACAAGTATCTTCTACTCCTGAGTGTGAGCAGTGATGTCACTCAGAGGTCAGTCATCCTGGCCAATCACAGTGTAACATTGTATGAGCTTCATAGCTGACTGCTGAGTTATGACTCAATCAGATATGAAAGTCAGAAGTCATCTAAGTTTTACAACCAGCCCAGAAACTGCATAGACTCAGGTGTCAGAATCAAAATCAGGTGTAAGAATCAAAGTCAGGTGTCAGAATCAAAGTCAGGTGTCGGTATCAAAGTCAGGTGTCAGAATCAAAGTCAGGAGTCAGAATCAAAGTCAGGTGCCGGTATCAAATTCAGGTGTCAGAATCAAAGTCAGGTGTCGCTATCAAGGTCAGGTGTCAGAATCAAAGTCAGGTGTCAGAGTCAAAGTCAGGTATCAAAGTCAGGTGTCAAAGTCAAGGGTCAGAGTCAAAGTCAGGTATCAAAGTCAGGTGTCAGAATCAAAGTCAGGTATCAAAGTCAGGTGTCAGAATCAAAGTCAGGTATCAAAGTCAGGTGTCAGAGTCAAAGTCAGGTATCAAAGTCAGGTATAAAAGTCAGGTGTCAGAATCAAAGTCAGGTATCAAAATCAGGTGTCAGAATCAAAGTCAGGTATCAAAGTCAGGTATCAGACATCAAAGTCAGGTGTCAGAATCAAAGACAGGTGTCAGAGTCAAAATCAGGTATCAAAGTCAGGTGTCAAAGTCAGGGGTCAGAGTCAAGTCAGGTGTCAAAGTCAGGTATCAAAGTCAGGTGTCAGAATCAAAGTCAGGTATCAAAGTCAGGTGTCAGAATCAAAGTCAGGTATCAAAGTCAGGTGTCAGAGTCAAAGTCAGGTATCAAAGTCAGGTATCAAAGTCAGGTGTCAGAGTCAAAGTCAGGTATCAAAGTCAGGTGTCAAAGTCAGGGGTCAGAGTCAAAGTCAGGTATCAAAGTCAGGTGTCAGAATCAAAGTCAGGTATCAAAGTCAGGTGTCAGAGTCAAAGTCAGGTATCAAAGTCAGGTGTCAAAGTCAGGTGTCAGAATCAAAGTCAGGTATCAAAGTCAGGTGTCAGAATCAAAGTCAGGTATCAAAGTCAGGTGTCAGAGTCAAAGTCAGGTATCAAAGTCAGGTATCAAAGTCAGGGGTCAGAGTCAAAGTCAGGTATAAAAGTCAGGTGTCAGAATCAAAGTCAGGTATCAAAGTCAGGTGTCAGAATCAAAGTCAGGTGTCGGTATCAAGGTCAGGTGTCAGAATCAAAGTCAGGTGTCAGACTCAAAGACAGGTGTCGGTATGTGTCGGCATCAAAGTCAGGTGTCAGAATCAAAGTCAGGTGTCAGAGTCAAAGTCAGGTATCAAAGTCAGGTGTCAGAATCAAAGTCAGGTATCAAAGTCAGGTGTCAGAATCAAAGTCAGGTATCAAAGTCAGGTGTCAGAATCAAAGTCAGGTATCAAAGTCAGGTGTCAGAGTCAAAGTCAGGATCAAAGTCAGGTGTCAGAATCAAAGTCAGGTATCAAAGTCAGGTGTCAGAATCAAAGTCAGGTATCAAAGTCAGGTGTCAGAGTCAAAGTCAGGTATAAAAGTCAGGTGTCAGAATCAAAGTCAGGTATCAAAGTCAGGTGTCAGAATCAAAGTCAGGTATCAGAATCAAAGTCAGGTATCAAAGTCAGGTGTCAGAATCAAAGTCAGGTATCAGAGTAAGGTATCAAAGTCAGGTATCACTATTGTAAACTGCTATTAATCTGATGTTTGACTCTGATATCTGAGGATGTCCTAATATGGACACTGTACACTAAGCCTTACTTATCGGACATCTCCCTCTACTGGAAGGTTTAGTCTAGCTGGTATAGAGCTAGTAAAAATAATAGAGCTTCTGCTAAACTCAACTACATTTCCCAAGGCCTAATACAATGTCTGTGCTATTGTACCCACTCTTGTCCCACACACATGAACGTGCCCATTATAGCTGGTGTGTGCAGGGAGCAGGAGAGCACAACTGAATTGCACAATACAGTGGTTAAAAGTAGAATAAGAGGCAGAATACAGTGGAATAAGTGGCAGGATACAGTGCTAAAAAGATTAAGAGGCAGAATACAGCAGCATAAGTCGCAGAGTACAGCAGTATAAGAGCGGAACAAGAGGGTGGTGCAGTTGCCTTGCAGTGCTGGGGTCCTGGGTTTCTGATTAAGGGCAACAGCCGCATGGTATTTATATGTTTTCCCTGTGTTTGTCTGGGTTTACTCCCACATGCCAAAAATATACTCATAGTTAAAGGGTTTGTCCGGGGAGAATTAATTTATTTACCTGGTCCCAAGTATGCTGATGATGGATTCGGGAAATCCATGTATTCCAAATTGTTTGTTTTTGGGGTAGGGAAACCAAACATTTTGGGAATCGTCTCAGGTAAACTAAAATGGTCACCACAACATGATTTGTGGCAAATTATTATATTCTGGGGTCTCTTCAGACCCCAAAGTATAATAAGAGTAGGCCCAAGGGAGGTGTAAACAATATAAAACTTTTATATTCACCTTCCCCTCACCTCTTTTGGGCCTCCTCGAGGCATCCGGCAATCTGCTTCTTCCTCTTCTGGGCGTGTGACGTCTCAGAAGAGTGCCAGGGCCAGCGTCTAGTGCTTTCCTGTGACATAACAGCTTGGCGGTGACATGGGTATGCCGAGCTTCATGACCATGTCTAAGAGGAGCCATTTACACCTGCACCCGACTCATCTCAGGTACACTACTCATAAATCTTACAGAAGCATTAGGCAGCTGCTGATAGACTACACTGGCATCTCAACCATAACATTAATATTCCCCTGCTTCATCTGTATATGTATTGCTCACTCCTGCTCTAGAAAGCTTATCTTTGACTTGCATAGGGGATGGCTCACTTGGCTACGCATTACCCTATTCTGGGCTGCCAAAACACATCCATCAGGTTGGTGGGCTCAGAACTCAGATACTGGTACCTGGAATCTATACGTTCTAGGACATTTTTTAACACCTCTGTATAAGTGCCTTATATGACATGAGCTATTAAACCTCCATTTCAATCTATCAATTTGTTGAGAAATCGTCCCTTTCACAATGCTGGAGTCCTGGGTTCCAATCGACCAAAGACAACATCTGCAAGGAGTTTGTATGTTCTCCATGTGCAGGGCCATTTTAACACATTGGTGGGCCCAGTGCAAAGGTTTGATAAGTGGACCCCCCCCCCCCCCTTCACCACCAATATTATACCCATCTGAAAGATTCCAAAAACTTGGATTTTATATGGTGATATTCAATGGTTAAAAATGTGTTATCTGACTGATCGAACTTTTCCGCCTGTCAGAAATGTTTTATACATGGATCTTTAGTCATAATCGTTATTGCTATTATTTTAGCATGTAACGGATATCTCTAGAGAGGCAGTCGACGTACTTTACTCTATAAAGATCACGTATGGACAGGACATGGATAGTTGTCCCCCTCCAGTAGCCCCCAGTTTAATGTCCCCCCCTTAAGCTACCCCCAGTTTAATATCATCCTCCATCTGCTCCCCTAGTTTAATGTCCCCCCTTCATCTGCCCCCAATTTAATGTCCCCCTTCATCTGCCCCCAGTTTAATGTCCCCCCTTCAGCTGCCCCAAGTTTAATGTTTCTTTTCATCTCCCCCCAGTTTGATGCCCCTCTCCATCTGCCCCAAGTTTAATGTTCCCCTTCATCTGCCCCAGTTTAATATCACCCTCCACCTCCCCCCCTAGTTTAATGTTCATCTTCATCTCCCTCCAGTTTAATGTTCCCCCTTAAGCTGCCCCCAGTTTAATGTCACCCTCCATCTGCCCCCCATTGTATTTAACTCATCTGCGTCCGGGAGAGGGAAAATACTTCCTGCCGACCGGTACAGTTGGGAGGTATGCCCAATGGGGCCCCCAGTACCATAGGGCACGGTGGAAGTGCACCGTTGGCTCTATAGTTAAAGTGGCCCTTTCCCTATTTTTGCGTGGGTTTCCTCCAAGTACTCTGGTTTCTTCCCACACTCCAAAGACATACTAATAGGGAATGTAGATTGTGAGCCCTTTATGAGACAGTGATTGACAATGTCTGTAAAGCGCTGCGGAAAATGATGGTGCTATATAAGTAAGCATAATAAATAAATAATTTCACAACAGTTTGAAATTCTTAATACATTGCTGCCACTCTGTGGTAGAATCTGGTCACTACAGTTCCACTGGCAAACTCTGTTGCTGTATCATTTGCTTTCTAAAAAGCTGACTATATATCCCAGCACAACAGCATACTCCCTTTCCTGGACTTTAGACACAACACCTTTCCTTCTGGATCTATTTAATCTTTAATTACAATAGAATAAAGACAGTATAAAATATTTTGATACTATTTAATAAAAACAAACAATAAAGCATTTGCTAAAAGTTTTTGATAAAAACATTCATTAACCCCTTCCCGTCGGTGACATTTTTCGATTTTTGTTTTTGACTCCCCGCCTTCCAAACCCCATAACTTTTTTATTTTTCCATTCACAGATCTACATGAGGGCTTAATTTTTGGAGAAAAAGTGCATTTGTGAGATGAGATGAGAGTAGAGATGAGCGAATTTCTCAAAAGTTTGATTCGGCAGTTCGATTCGTAGTTCCAAAAAAAATCTGCTTCGATCCGAATTACTTTGCGGCAAATAAACAGCTATTTCCGGGCTGCAGACAGCCGGGGTGGGCTGCAAAATGGTGTAAGCCCTTGGATGCCGCGGTCTTGTCTCTCTCTCTCACTCTCCAGCAAATTTATATGCTTTTATTTACATTCGAACCCCTTAACAAAAATCTAAAACTTTGCAAAAAAAAAAAAAAAAATTTCTTAAAGTCGCCATATTCTGACACCCATAACTTTTTTAAATTTCCGAGAACTGGGAAGGATAAGTTGTCTTTTTTTGCAGGCCAGATGTACTTTTTAGTTATTTCATTTGCTTTGATCACTTTTTATTCAAATTTTTATCAAAGGTGAAAAAGCAAAAAAACAGCAGTTTGGCACTTTTGATTTTTTTTTCCAGCTACAGCGTTCACCTAACAGGAAAAATATTTTTAAAAGTTTGTAGACTGGGCGTTTTCAGACACTGGAATATCTAATGTGTATGTGTTTCACAGTAATTTTCAACTTTTATATGTATTTTAGGTAAAAGGGGGGGGTTAGAATTTTTAATACTTTTTATTTCTTTATTTTTTTTTTTTTACTTTTTTTTTAATACTTTATTTATTAGACCCCTAGGGGTCTTGATCCCCAGGGAATCTTATAACTAATGCAATGCATTACAATGCTAATGCATTGCGAAACACTGCCATTTGTATGACAGTACAAATTAATGCAAATGAATGCCAGACAAGCATGGGAGCCTTCAATAGGCTCCTTGCTGCTATCACAATGGATCGCCAGAAAAATGGCGCCTTTTGATCTTTCACATGTACTTGGGGTGGAGGGGGGCATCAGGGGAAGGTTGCTTTGACTAACCTGCTATGGAGGATAGAGAGAGGCCTTGTGTCTGAAGTCATGTGGTACCCTGTGGTATGCCAAAATTGCTGTGATGGCTGGTGTTCAGCTACTGGTGAACAGGATTACTGAGAGAGAGGAACCAGCATACCACTCAAAGAAGTAGAGAGGAAGCTGCTCCAGTGCAAGGAAGTTGTTGCAAAGTCCACCACAAGCTCATCCCCAGATGACTGAGGTGAAGAGAGCCCCCAGGAGGAAGATGGAGGTGGAAAGAGGAAATCCTCCAGGGTGCTTCACAGCTGAGAATCGATGGGTGCTGGCATCCCTCAGGTGGCTCTTTTGGGGAGTTTTTTGCACATGGCGTGGGTGAAAGAGCAGTGTACATCCTTTGCTAAGCATCATGGGCTTGTGCCACAACCCAGTCGGATGAGACCGGAGGATGGGAGTAGTAGTGGCGGATGCTGTGCCACCTAGCAGGCCGAGCACGCTCCCCAACCGCTCCAGTTCCACTCCTAGGCCGGACAAAGTCGAGGGGGGTCCTGCAGCACTACCGGATGGTGATGGTAGTAGTTCTTTCCCCCGGGGCACTTCCAGTTGCAGAGGAAGCTCTCCTACCTGAGCCAGTGTGGTGTTGGTCGGAAGAGCCCTGGTGTTAAAGCAGGCACGACTCAGGATTCAGCGTTGCAGGTAAACCAAACAGCCTTTTATTTAGGCAACTGTCACAGAAGAATAACAGCAGCTTCTTGATGGGGGTTGTAGTACAGTGTCCAAACCCCAGCCTTGGTTCTAGGAGGCTTGACAAAGAACTGGAACTTGAAGACGAGGCCCGAAATATTCCTCCTGAATGGGGCTGTGCTGGCTAACCATTGGCCTCAGTACAGCTTGTGGGGGCAGGAAACCTCTGCACACCCTCACTCTTCCACTGCTCACACTAGACTGACTGCACTCAGACCAAGGGTTACCGTGGAGACGAGGTCTCCCACAACCCCGCCCAGTGGCCTGTGATAGGCCAGGGCTAAACCAAGGCTAGACCTGAACACTGCAGGGGAGAAATAACAGGGAAAGCTGCAAACAGTGACACTTACCACAGAACAGAACTTACAGACATAAAACCCAGAGGCACACAAGACAAACACATAAATGCAGTAGCGCTTTGGGATGCTGCACTTGGAACTCAGGGCTCACACGTCTTCAGTAATAGACATTCATGCAAAGTCCCTCCCCAGGACACACCTCTTAACCCCTTAAGGCCACAGCCCAAAAATGCGTTAAGGACCAGGCCTCATTTTTCAAATCTAACATGTGTCACTTTATATGGCAAGAACTTTTAGACGCTTTAACTTACACAAGTGATTTTGAGATTGTTTTTTTCCTGACACATTGTACTTCATATTAGTGGGAAACACTAATCAATATTTTTGTATTTATTTATTAAAAAAAATAGGAAATTTGATGGAAACGTGGAAAAAAATCGCAATTTTCAAAATGTGAAATGCTCTGCTTTTCAGACAGACAGTCATACCACCCAAATACATCAATAAATATTATCTACCATATCTCTGCTTTATATTGGCATCATCTTTTTATCGTCCTTTAATTCATATTGGATGTTAGAAGGCTTACAAGTGTAACAGCGATTTTCCAGATTTAGAAGAAAATTTCTCAAACTAATTTTTTAGGGACCACTTCAGTTCTGAAGGGTATTATAAAGACCTATATATTAGAAAACCCCATAAATCACCCAATTTTCAAAACTGCGCCCCTCAAATAATTAAAAATGGCATTTGGAAAGTTTGTTAACCCTTTATGCATTTCACAGGAATTAAAACAATATGGACATTTCATTTAGACATTTCATTTGTTTTCACTAATACGTTCATTTAGCCCTAAAATTAACACATTCACAAAGGGTTAAAGGAGAAAATACATCTCACAGTTTGTTATGCAATTTCTCTAGAGCACAGAAATGCCCCACATGTGGGTGTAAACTGATGTTTGGGCGAATGGCAGCGCACGGAAGGGAAGGAGTGACACTGGGTGTTTGAAAAGCAGATTTTGCTGGAATAGTTTTCAGGTGCCATGTCTCATTTGCAGAGCCCCTAAAGTACCAATACAATGGAAATCCCCAAAAAGTGATGCCATTTTGGAAACTACACCCCTGACAGAATTTATCAAAGGGGTATAGTGAGCATTTTGACCCCATATCTGTTTCACAGATTTTACTAACATTGGGATGTGCAAGTTAAAAATTACTAAAACGTCACTTTATCTCCAAAGTTTTCATTTTCACAAGGGGTTAAAGGAGAAAAAGGACCCCCAGTTTGTTAAACAATTGCTCATGAACACGGCAATACCCAATATGTGGTTGTAATCTGCTGTATGGGTACATGGTGGGGCTCGGAATGGAAAGAGCGCTATTTGGCTTTTGGAGAACAGATTTTGCTGGAATAGTTTTCAGGTGCCATGTCACATTTGCAGAGCCCCTAAAGTACCAATACAATGGAAACCCAAAAAGTGACCCTGTTTTGGAAACTACACCCCTCATAGAACATATTAAGGGTTACAGTGAACATTTTGACCCTACAGTTGTATCACAGATTTTATTAACATTGGGATATGAAAATGAAAAATTACTTTTTTTTCCAATAAACTGTCAGTTTAGCCCCAAATTTTTCATATTCACAATAGGATAAAGGAGAAAAAGCTCCAAAGTTTGTTACACAATTTCTCCTGAACATGGCAATACTCCATATGTAGTTGTAAACTCCTGTATGGGTACATGGCGGGGCTCAGAATGGAAAGAGTGCTATTTGGCTTTGGGAGAGCAGATTTTGCTGGAATAGTTTTCAGGTACCATGTCGCATTTGCAGAGCCCCTACAGTACCAGTACAATGGAAACCCCCAAAAAGTGACCCCGTTTTAGAAACTACACCCCTCAAGG
The DNA here is from genome assembly GCA_947044405.1 of Leptodactylus fallax. Lineage (NCBI taxonomy): Eukaryota > Metazoa > Chordata > Amphibia > Anura > Leptodactylidae > Leptodactylus > Leptodactylus fallax. The sequence continues at coordinate 1,916,477 of CAMRHE010000369.1, forward strand.
AATTTCTCAAGGGGTATTATCATTTTGACCCTAAGAGTGTTTCCCAAAAATTAATATACCAATTGAAAATTGACTTTTTTTTAAAGAAATATGCCATTTCAGTGCCCAATATGTTGTACCCACTTTGTGTCATCAGAGACATGCACTCCTAAAACTATTAAGTGGGCTATCCTGGATTCAGAAAAGTTGTTTATGTGGGTATAAACTGTTGTTTGGGCACAGCCAGCACAGAGGGTAAGGAGTGATATTTTGGTTTTTGGAGCCCAGTTTGGTTTTTTTGGACGTCATGCCACTTTTGCAGAGCCCCTGAATTGCAGGTAAAGTGGAATCCGTAGACATATGACCCCATTTTAGAAACTAGACCCCTCAAGGGATTCATCAAGTGGCATAGCGAGCATTTTTAACCCTTGAGCTTTGCATTAATTTAATTTCCAGAAATGAATGCGCAGATGATAATGAAAAGTGAAAATTGCAATTTTTCCATAGATACGCTATTTCAGTGCCCGATATGTTGTACCCAGCATGTATCAGCAGAGACACACACTCCAAAAACTGTTAAGCGGGTATCCCGGGCACAACAGCATTTGGAGCATTCCTCTCTGATACAAGCCAGGCACAACATATGAAATTATGTATTCCTGGAAAAATTGTCATTTTCTCCTATCATCATCATCTGCGGCTCTGGAAAAGTGTCATGATGTCCAAAAACCAAACCGTCTCTGCTCCAAAAACCAAATAGCGCTCCTTCCCTGCTGTGCCTGGTTGTGTGCCCAAATAGCAGTTAATACCACATATGACATTAAGTACGTTATCCTGGGTACACCAGTGTCATACATGTTGGCATAAACTGCAGTTTGGGCACACAGTAGGGCGCAGATGTGAAGGAGCGCAATGTGGCTTTTGGAGTGCAGATTTAGATATTTGGTATCTGGACGTCATGTCATGATTGAAGACCCTCTAACGTACCAATAAAGTGGAATCCCCTAAGGAGTGACCCCATTTTGAAAACTGCACCCCTCAAAGAATGTTTCAAGGGGTGTAGTGAGCATTAGTATCCCAGACGTGAATGCACGGCGGATGGTGAAAGGTGATTATGTAAGCTGTGCGGAGTACATTGGGAACACCAAATTCCCTACTATATCCTCAGTAGCTCCTATGATTGGGGGGGTCTCTCTGGGGGGTCACTTCTGGTTTCTTTTCCCTTCTAAGCTCTAAATCTGGGGTGTCCCCTGATATACGCTCAGACAGCTTATACATTCCCTTCCTGCCGCAGCCAGTTATGTTCTAATGATTTGGTGATTTTTGGGGTTTTTGTCTTCACATTGTGCAAGCTATATTTTTTTATTTTTCTGGTGATGTAGCCATGTGTGGCATAGATTTTTACCTTTTAATGTTTTTTCCACGAAGCGTAAAGCATAAGTAACATGTGACCTTTATTCTGCGGGTCGGTACGATTACGGTGACCTCATTTATATTGTTTTATTATGCGTTGCTAATTCTGCAAAACAAAAACCCAGTTGGGGAAAGAAATCAATTATTCTTGCATCGCCATCTTCTGAGATGCGTAACATTTTTATTTTTCGGTTGACAGGGTTGGTTGGGGGCTTATTTTTTTGTGTGATGCCCAGTGCTTTTCATTGGTAATGTTTTGGGGTACCTATGACTTTTTGATCACTTTTTATAGCATTATTTGTTTTTCGTTTTTTTTTCCGATGTTCACTGTGCAGGTTAAATATTGTTTCAGTTAATTTTTAGTTTTTTTTTTTATATATATATATATATAATTCATTTTATATAGGAAAAGGGAATTTTTGGGGCTTTATAACTTTATTAATTTTTTTTTCACACACTTTTTTTTTTTTTTTTTTTTGCTTTCCTCGATCTCGCCAGGGGGGCGGCAAAAAGGCAGAACCACTTGGATGCTGCGGTCATGTTTGACCACGGCATCCAAGGGGTTAAAATCCCCGATCGGAGCTCAGCTCCAACTGGGGTTTAATTGAGTGGGTGTTAGCTGCCGGTGACGTACTATTATGTCCATTTGCGCCAAGAACCAGGTGCCCATGACGTAATAGTACATCACATGTCGCTAAGGTGTTTTTCGGACAAAAAATTTTTTTTTTTTAAAAAAAGGTCTGTTAGTGCTATTAATGGGTTAATAAGTACACCCAAATACCTTTAACAGTGTTTTGAGTGAATTCTGGGTTTCTCTGGGAGCTCCTCGCATGCTCTGCACCCTTCCTCTCTCACTTCCTTACACCCCCTCCCTGTCTCCCTAGTTGTCCTGCTCACTACTAGTCCTTCCCAACTAACTAACTCAGCCCACCCCATCATACTTACGTGCCTTCCTCTCTGGGAACGGCCCCTCCTTTTCTTTCACTTTTCTGGCTCTTCACAGGCCAGAGATGCCTGCACAGTAGAGATGGCATCTCTGCCGACGCGTGCACAGGCTGGAAGTGCCTCTGATGCCTGCACAGTAGGAGGCACCTCGAGACTGCGCAAGCGCCACAGAGTCAAAGAAGAGGAGGAGCCGTTCCCAGAGAGTAAGACACGTAAGTATGATGGGGTGGAGGGGGGGGCAGTATTGGTGACGTTCCATGTCCGGAAACAGGGAAACGGAACGTCACCGGATTATCAGAAAGTGGGCCTGGGGTGGCGCCCTGGTGATCGAGGTAATTATACATTTTTGTAAAACTAAGTAAATTAGAAGTTAGGCAGGGGGTAGGAAAAGTAGTATTTGGTCACCTACAAACAAGCAAGATTTCTGGCTCTCACAGACCTGTAACTTCTTCTTTAAGAGGCTCCTCTGTCCTCCACTCATTACCTGTAGTAATGGCACCTGTTTGAAATTGTTATCAGTATAAAAGACACTTGTCCACAACCTCAAACAGTCACACTCCAAACTCCACTATGGTGAAGGCCAAAGAGCTGTGGAAGGACACCAGAAACAAAATTGTAGATCTGCACCAGGCTGGGAAGACTGAATCTGCAATAGGCAAGCAGCTTGGTGTGAAGAAATCAACTGTGGGAGCAATAATTAGAAAATGGAAGACATACAAGACCACTGATAATCTCCCTCGATCAGGGGCTCCACGCAAGATGGAGTCAAGTGGGGTCAAAATGATCACAAGAACAGTGAGCAAAAATCCCAGAACCACTTGGGGGACCTAGTGAATGACCTGCAGAAAGCTAGGACTAACGTAACAAAGGTTACCGTCAGTAACACACTACGCCGCCAGGGACTCAGATCCTTCAGTGCCAGATGTGTCCCCCTGGTTAAGCCAGTACATATCCGGGCCCATCTGAAGTTTGCTAGAGAGCATTTGGATGTTCCAGAAGAGTATTGGGAGAATGTCATATGGTCAGATGAATTCAAAGTAGAACTGTTTGGTAGAAACACAACTCGTCATGTTTGGAGGAGAGTGAATGCTGAGTTGCACCCAAAGAACACCATACCTACTGTGAAGCATGGGGGTGGCAACATCATGCTATGGGGCTGTTTCTCTGCAAAGGGATTAGGACGACTGATCCGTGTACATGAAAGAATGAATGGGGCCATGTATTGTGAGATTTTGAGTGCAAACCTCCTTCCATCAGCAAGGGCATTGAAGATGAAACGTGGCTGGGTCTTTCAGCATGACAATGATCCCAAGCACACCGCCAGGGCAACGAAGGAGTGGCTTCGTAAGAAGCATTTCAAGGTCCTGGAGTGGCCTAGCCAGTGTCCAGATCTCAACCCCATAGAAAACCTTTGCCCCAAAACATCACTGCTCTAGAGGAGATCTGCATGGAGGAATGGGCCAACATGCCAGCAACATTGTGTGCCAACCTTGTGAAGACTTACAGAAAACGTTTGGCCTCTGTCATTGCCAACAAAGAATATATAACAAAGTATTTAGATGAACTTTTGTTATTGACCAAATACTTATTTTCCACCATAATTTGCAAATAAATTCTTTATAAATCAGATAATGTGACAGATTAAGGACATGTGCTGTAGAGAGACAATGTGTTATTTGTTCTAATTGAAGTGTAGCAACAATATTGGTGCCATTGTCACTGGCAACACTGCCCAGTTGAAGTTGGTAAGGAGCTATCCAGCAGGATATTTGCTGCAGGATACAGTTGTGGAGGATGACAGATTGTGTATACTCCATTTTATATTCCTTGGCCATGTGGGACCATGCCTGTAGCCATTTTACATTCATACATTTGTTTAGAGAGCTCATCCCCCCCCAGATGCCTTAATGGGGTGCGGCTCCTGTTTTGTTTGTTGTCCAACTGCCAAAACTATTTTACAGCTTTGCCACCAATCATATTATTCTAGTTGTACTAGTTCAACCAGTATTTTGTCTACACACTGTATTTAAGACCACCTTTTTCCCTCCATTAAAGCAGAACCCACTATATACACAATAGCTGTGTATGTGCGAGTCTATCAATGCTATAGCTTATACATCAACTTTATGAATTTGGACTTCAATACGGTAATACTTAGAGCGGATTGCGCTCACACAGTGAAACAGCTACTTTGCAGTGTGGCTCCTCTGATCCAGGCTCATTAATTGTAAACCCGCATGGCAACATCCATGAAATGAGGGGGGAGGAGGAGGAGTGAAAGCAACAACTTGCTCTCCAGAGAGGAGGATCCAGAGGAGGTGGATGGGCCCTGCATGGTGTCAGAACTGAAGAAGGGGCAGATGCTCCGAAACGCATCTGTGTTGGTATCTAATAAAGGAATTCGTTTGACTGAATTGGAGCAAGCGCTGATCCTTATCCCTTTTGGGAATGGTCCTTTTATCTCATTTGTCTCTAATATCATGTCTTCGCTCTATCTGAAACTGAATTTCTCAAAGACTGAATTACTGCTGTTTCCACCATCTAATAGATCTGTCCCTGATATCTCCATTGCAGTCTCTGGCCTTACCATAACTCCTAGGCAGTATGCCCGCTGCCTCGGGGTTTTGTTTCACTCTGACCTTTCCTTCACCCCCCATATCCAATCACTCGCCCGCTCTTGTCATCTCCACCTCAAAAACATCTCTAGAATCCGCCCTTTCCTTACCACAGATACACTAAAGACACTTATTGTTGCCCTGATTCACTCTCGCCTTGACTACTGTAACTCCTTACTAATCGGTTTTCCCTTACTAAACTCTCCCCTCTACAATCTATTCTGAATGCGGCGGCCAGGCTCATCTATCATTCTAGACGCTACAGCGACGCCTCCGGTCTGTGCCGATCACTACATTGGCTGCCTATTCAATACAGAATACAATATAAACTTATCACCCTCATCCACAAGGCTCTCCACAATGCTGCACCTCCCTACATTTCCTCCCTCATCTCTGTCTATCGCCCAACCCGTACTCTCCGTTCACTCAATGACCTAAGACTAGCATCCTCTATTATCAGAACCTCCCACGCTCGTATACAAGACTTCTCCCGAGTTGCACCACTTCTCTGGAATGCTCTATCCTAGATTAACCCCCAATTTCCACAGCTTCAAGCGTAAACTAAAGACATATCTTTTCAGACAGGCCTATCAAAACTCCTAATGTAAACCCTTTCGTAGTTAGAATCCCTAAAACGTACCCTCCTATGTTTATGCTTCAACATTACAGGATATGATGCCGGAGGCAAATAAATCGGAAGCATAGCCAGTCTGTATAGCAGTTTAGGTAGCAAATAGGTTTGCAAAAGGTTCTTGCGGCCGAACCAGGATAGAGTTAACTTGTCATACGAGGCAAGGAGGGTTTTCAATTCTGTTAGCGATGGGAGATAATTCAGTTGGTAAAGGTTATCTACTCTCAGCCTCAGGAAAATACCCAGCTGTTTGAGGGAGGAACCGGCCCATGCAAATGAGGTGGACAGTTGCAGGTTAGATCTTGCTGCCGCAGTAAGACCTTGTCCATAATTGATGCTCCACGTGTCAACTTTGGTGTGCACCTTTCCCCAGATTGACATAACCAAGGAAAGGTTCCCATTCTCTGACACATGGTGATATAAAACAGGGACAGCTTTCCTAGAAAAATAATGGTGGCAAGATATCCTTCATCGAGGCTGAGCATGTGCCATCAGCTGGCGAAATACAGTGGAGTCCACATAGTGGTATAGCAATCACTACACCGCCAGCAGCTTGGCCATGTGAGAGTTAAGTTGCACAACCACCAGATAACTGGGTGCATATTGCTGTTTCCTGGACACACATTCCCTTATCAGGGGGAGAAAGAGTAGAACAGTCTTGCTCACATCCCCTGCCAGTGCCAATGCCAAGTCTATTTTTCCAAATAAGATAGTGATGCCTTTTCATGTAAGTACATAGAGATGTTGTTTCAACATTTGTTCCTGCACAGTCACTGCTAAATTACTGCTTGAAGATCTTGCACATCACTATGGATTTATCGTTTGGTAATATACAAAAACATTCCCACACTCACCCAGATGACCACGTGTAGTTGCACCACTAACACTCAATGCCAGCCCCCCCCCCCCCGCCCCCACACACCCTACGAGCTTCCCCTAGGTCTTTCCCTTGCAGGCTGTTTGGATGTTGGTCCAGTGCAATAGTTGGAATTGTTACTATAACCACTGCCACCACCCTTCATCTGATGTTACCTTATCATCCTGACCCGGTTGCCAGGTCCTATGTGCAAAAGAATCATCATGGGCAATGTCATCACCTTTCCCACTTTTTCCTGGCCATGCACACCCTCAGAATTTCCACCTTCAGATTTCCCCCTAGGACCCCTACCAGAACAACTAATTAGAAGTACCACTCCCTCTGCCATTACTACCTCCACCACCACCAGTCATGCTTTCCTCCTTTGCTTGCATACAATGCTGACTGTTCCCATCCAGCTCATAAAAAAAGAGAAGGAAGACTGTTTTGACTAGGAGAAACAGATTTCTCAGCAGGTGCCACATCACTATCAGGGATCTGTGTCAGTAAAGACTGTGAGGGAGACATGGTTGACAGCCGAGAAAGACCATGCTGTAAATTATATTTTATGTAGGAGGAAGAACACACAGAAGCCTGACTCAAGATCTCATCACTCTTGGATGCAATATTACTGTGACTGAGATGAAAACGGAGGATTTTTAGATCAGTACGGGCTGCAATACTGTATATATGCGCAGCAAAAAAAAAACAAAAAAATGGTTAAGGAATGAGTTACTATATTTTGTGGTGGGTGAGCATAGTAGAAAATAAAACAACTATTAAAAAATAAGAGTATTTTTTTCGGATTTGCACAGACTAGACTATATATTGGGTGAACTGAACAAAATCCTTGGTCGTGTTCCCGCTGCAGCCATCACTAGAGTGGTGATGTTAACTTTTCACAAGGCATTATGGGAAAGGAGCTGGGGAGCTCATGCGCCCTCTGTTGGATGTAACAGATCCTCAATTTGCTTTTGACTCACCGAGTCTTGAGACAGCAAAAGGGATTTTAGCCAAGCCAATTTTATATATCTGCATACAGCGCCGTTTCGGGATTTTTGTCCCTCATCAGTGCAGAGCAAAATGAACTGGCTGGCTTTGTGGGAGGCAATGAGTGGGTTATGGACAGGGACATCTCTCCAAGAGGAGAGCACCAGTGAAGGTGTGTAGAGTTTTAAATTGCCTTTTGCCCTCTACTAAGCATCTGATGTTAACTTTGTCTGCTGTAGGTAGTGATTGGCTGCAGCAGGTATATGACCATGTCATCATTGGAGACTAGTATAGCATGACTGGTGGCACAGGAGCAGCATGAATCCAAAGGGGTCAGTCAGTATGATGTACTATTCTAAAGCTTTTGACAAGCAATTTTTATGGGCTGAATAATCCCTTTGTCCTGATTTGTCAGAATCAGAACAATGGGTATCAGAACAAGAGGCATTAAAGTTTTCCTGACTGATGGATGCAAACATAAGTATTTCTTGTTGCATGTTCATTTTACAAGTGGAAAGCTTTCCATTTGTGTCTCTCAATCACAGAAACTTTAGGCTGTATTCACACAATGAAATCCTGGCTGGGAAACATGGTCGTAGTGCTACCTGTATTTCACAGACTAAACATAACTGAGTGAAATGGAACTCACTGTCTCATAGTCAGTTATGATGCAATGAATTCCCTAAGGGTAGGGCCACATTACTGTTATTAATATATGTTGCTGTCATCCTTCATAGGATATGAACATCTAAAATTAACTGTGATAGAGTTACCGATGTCTAGTGTCTGTCTGCACTTTCTCTCATGTAAAAACATCACGGATGAGTTTTTTACTTTTTTGATGGAAATAAAAGTTGCGCATTCAGGAACAAACATGGCAGAACAAAGTGTCCGTCATGTTGTTTACATTAAAGTCAATGGGAACGGAACAGATGGAGGGGGATAGATGGATGACAGCAGTGGATATTAATAACAGTAGTGTGAATGTCCCCTAAATGCTAGATTACTACAGTACTGAACTGACATAAAGCTGAGAGTACAATAGGGTAGTAATCTTGCAGTTAGGGAGCTCACTGCATCATAACTGACAATGATGCAGTGGCTTCCATTTTACACAACTCAGTCCTCCCACACGGAGATTTTGTATCCTGTGCGAAACTCAGTTGTGTGAATACAGCCTAAATTTCTGTTGTTCTGAACACCTCTGTAATGTAAAAACACCTCTGTAAAATGGACAAAATTAAACAATCATAAGAATAGTAAAATGTATTACATAATGCTACATACATAAATACACATATAAATTGCCCAGTGCGCCACTGCCCCCCCCCCCCCCCACACCAACCCTGCACATCTGTCTCTTCTATGTTTCCTGCTCAAAGATATGGCGGCAATTTTAGTTTGTCTGAGACAAAGCACCAGAAACCGTACAATTTGGAATATTTGGGTCGAATATTGTCATAAAGTGATTTGCCCATCTCTACTCATAACCCACATCTGTAACCTGATTTTTACTACTTTAAAAAATCTGCCACTAGATGTCAGTAAAGTGTAGGTACCTTTTTTTTGTATTGTGTCGGGGGGGGGGGGGGGGTTTGGTGAACTTTGTTGTAATATAGTTAATCAACCTATCAAATTTCCTTTTAGTCTGAAGGCATAAGTTGCGAAAATGCAGCATTTGGGCAGCAGTGGAAACGTCAAGGAAAAAAACACTGCGTTTTACAGTACCTACAAAGTGAATGGGATCCTGGTTAATTCCATCTACACATTGCAGAAAAAAAATCCACAGCGAAAAAGTGCAGCATGTCAATTATACCTGTGGAAACGCTTGTGCTTTCTCTATATGTATAATAAAGGCAGAAAGTCCACAGAGAAAAACTCGAAAACACAATGAAAAACGCTGCTGAAATCCGGAGCAGATTCCTCCCAAATCCGCATTGAAAACAATGGGAGGCAGAGATCACAGCAGGACGCGGAAAAAAAAAAAGCGTCCTGCTCGATCTTGTCGTGGATTCCGCCCGTGGTGTCTGTGGCCTGTGAATGGGCCTAATCGGGAGCGGGATGCCGTGACGGAATGCTGATGCACTGCATTGGCATCCCGTCGTAGCTAGACCGTGGCGAAAATTCCGGTGGTGGAAAGTGAATTCATTTTCCGCCGTGTGAACACAGCCTAAGCATTGCCAGGGAGAGTTTGTCCTGTACACCTGTTCTCAATGTGGTATGTATAGATATGTAGCATTTGCCAAAGAAGAGATGTTCACTTCAAATGGCTGCATCTCAGATTTTATACCACCTACTTAATAGCAAAAAAAAAAAATGGCACTTACACTTGTGTGACCAATTATTTGAAGTCTCTTCGAAACATCCATCAAAGCTCACTATAAAGCACAAAGTAAGAATAAGGCCCCACGTAGAGAGCCGCAGTGAAAAAGCGTAGCAGAAAAGACCATGGTGAAAATGCATTGCTTTTTTTTTTCCACAGTGCTTTTCACATAAAGTTTTCCTCTGAGGACTTTCTGGCCCTATAATACATATATGGAAACTGCCAGCATTTTTGTAGGTATAATTGAGATGCTGCAATTTACAAAAACTAGTTTTTTCCAATGTGGATATTGTTCTGCAATGTGTACAGTCATGGCCAAAAGTTTTGAGAATGACACAAATATTATATTTTCACATGATCTGCTGCCCTCTGGTTTTTATGTGTGTTTGTCAGATGTTTTTATCACATACAGAAATATAATTGCATTCATATTATGAGTAACAGAAGCTTATATTGACAGTTAGAATGAGTTAATGCAGCAAGTCAATATTTGCAGTGTTGACCCCTTCTTCAGGACCTCTGCAATTCTCCCTGGCATGCTCTCAATCAACTTCTGGACCAAATCCTGACTGATAGCAGTCCATTCTTGCAGAATCAATGCTTTAATTTTGTCTGAATTTGTTGGTTTTTGTTTGTCCACCCGTCTCTTGATGATTGACCACAAGTTCTCAATGGGATTAAGATCTGGGGAGTTTCCAGGCCATGGACCCAAAATCTCTATGTTTTGTTCCCTGAGCCATTTAGTTATCACCTTTGCTTTATGGCAAGGTGCTCCATCATGCTGGAAAAGGCATTGTTGAGCGCCAAACTGCTCTTGGACGGTTGGGAGAAGTTGCTCTTGGAGGACATTCTGGTACCATTCTTTATTCATGGCTGTGTTTTTAGGCAAGACTGTGAGAGAGCCGATTCCCTTGGCTGAGAAGCAACCCCACACATGAATGGTTTCAGGATGCTTTACAGTTGGCATGAGACAAGACTGGTGGTAGCGCTCACCTCTTCTTCTCCGAATAAGCTGTTTTCCAGATATTCCAAACAATCGAAAAGGGGATTCATCAGAGAAAATGACTTTACCCCAGTCCTCAGCAGTCCACTCCCTGAATCTTTTGCAGAATATCAGTCTGTCCCTGATGTTTTTTCTGGAGAGAAGTGGCTTCTTTGCTGCCCTCCTTGAGACCAGGCCTTGCTCCAAGAGTCTCCGCCTCACAGTGCGTGCAGATGCACTCACACCTGCCTGCTGCCATTCCTCAGCAAGCTCTGCACTGCTGGTAGCCCGATCCCGCAGCTGAAACACTTTTAAAAGACGGTCCTGCCGCTTGCTGGTCTTTCTTGGGCGCCCTGGAGCCTTTTTGGCACCAATGGAACCTCTCTCCTTGAAGTTCTTGATGATGCGATAGATTGTTGACTGAGGTGCAATCTTTCTAGCTGCAATACTTTTCCCAGTTAGGCCATTTTTGTGCAGTGCAATGATGACTGCACGTGTTTCTTTAGAGATAACCATGGTTAACAGAAGAGAAACAATGATGGCAAGCACCAGCCTCCTTTTAAAGTGTCCAGTGGTGTCATTCTTACTTAATCATGACAGATTGATCTCCAGCCCTGTCCTCATCAACACCCACACCTGTGTTAATGGAGCAATCACTGAAACGATGTTAGGTGGTCCTTTTAAGGCAGGGCTGCAATGATGTTGAAATGTGTTTTGGGGGATAAAGTTCATTTTCTAGGCAAATATTGACTTTGCAAGTAATTGCTGTTAAGCTGATCACTCTTTATAACATTCTGGAGTATATGCAAATTGCCATTAGAAAAACTGAAGCAGTAGACTTTGTAAAAATTAATATTTGTATCATTCTCAAAACTTTTGGCCATGACTGTAGATGGTATTAGCCAGAATCCTGTCGACTTTGCAGGTACTGTAAAATGTCATGGTTTTTGCCGCAGCATTTTCGCTGCTGCCAAATCGCAGATGTTTATGCTACGTGGGGCCCCGGCCTAAAGGGGGAGATCCCCCACCTAGGACCCCCTATTCCTCACTCAAAGCATACTTCTAGTTTTATTTGACTTCCAAGGGTAATCTGCTATGTGTGTGTGCATGTGCAAGTTAAGTTGCAGATCTGCCAGATGACTGGGCACATACAGTGGGTAAAAAAAATATTTAGTCAGTCACCACTTGTGCAAGTTCTCCCACTTAAAAAGATGAGAGAGGTCTGTAATTGACATCATAGGTAGACCTCAACAATGAGAGGCAAAATGAGGAAACATATCTAGAAAATCACATTGTCTGATTTTTTAAAGAATTTATTTGCAAATTATGGTGGAAAATAAGTATTTGGTCAATAACAAAAGTTCATCTCAGTACTTTGTTATATATCCTTTGTTGGCAATGACAGAGGTCAAACGTTTTCTATAAGTCTTCACAAGGTTGGCACACACTGTTGCTAGTATGTTAGCCCATTCCTCCATGAAGATCTCCTCTAGAGCAGTGATGTTTTGGGGCTGTCGCTGGGCGTCAGCTGTAATTATTACTATGACCACTGCAGCCACCCTCTTCCTCTATCACCTTGTCACCCTGACTAAGTTGCCAGGTCCTATCATTGGCAATGTCATCTTTTCAATCATGGCCATGGGACTCATAATGACCATGGGATTCTTGCACACCCTCATAATTCCCACTTCGAGATTTCCCCCTAGTGCTTCTACTAGCATGTATTCCAGCTCTTCCTCCTCCATATCAAGAAAGGGCTGACTGTTCTCATCTAACTTGATTTGTAAAGTGCTATGGAATAAGTTGGTGATATATAAATAAAGTTTATTATTATTATTATTATTGTTACTATTATTATTATTATTATCTCACCAAGAAGAAGAGTAAGAGGAAGACTCGGACAAGAAGGAATATCTTTCTCAACAGGTGCCACATCACTACTAGGGATTAGCATCAGTGAAGATATGGTTGACAATGCTGAAAGGCCATATGGAAAATGTTACGATAATAGAGAAGGAGACGGAACACACAGAACCCTGATTCAAGGTCATGTCATCACTCTCTTAATATACTCCTGTGAGATGAGAAAACCAGGTAATCAAAAAATTTAATCTTCATTCTTAGGAAGTACACCAACCCTGAATGCACCGCCAAGGCCAGGAGTAGTGTTGCTGTTTCTACCCACATACTTACTTTTAGTATTTGCAGTGTAACAGTAACACAAGTATTTTTTCTTCCTTCTCCTTAGCTTGTCTTTGGTAATTCATTATTGACAACAATTCTGACACTGTGTGTATTTTTCTTTTACAAAAAACTGCGTCTCAAAAAATAGAAATTAGATTTGGCACTCAAATCCAAATTAAATAGTAACACAAATGTGTCACAGTCAGATTGGAATGAGATACAGCACTTTTTATTAATTTTAACAAAAAAAATGTATTGCAAAAATGCTTAACAAGATGGCATTTGGCAGTGAAAGGGTGATCTGATTGATAAAAATTATAGTAACAGTAGTCAACTGGATTTTTGGAGTGACAATGGCACATTTCTTTTTCTTTTTTCCAAAAACCTGATTGCAAAAAATGCTTTAAAAAAAATATATACTGTATATAGCACTGAAAAGGTGAAAAGCACTGAAAAATTAGAGTAACAAATTATGTTACCTTTCAGATTGGATTTTTGGAGTAACAATTGCGGTTTTTATGTTTATGTCTTTCTTTATTTGCACAAATGGCAGTATTTCTGTATTTTTTTTACTAAAAGAAGCTATTGCAAAAATAAACTTAACAAAATGAACTCAAACGGTGACTTAGGGTATATTCACATGGCGGAAAATGAAGAGGAATTCCGGGATGCCGATGCAGTGCATGAATGGGCCTAATCAGGAGGGAGTCTCGGGCCGCGGACACCGCGGCTGAATCAGCTGTGGAATCCATGGCAAGATTGAGCAGAATGCTTCTTTTCCGTGTCCTGCTGAAATCTATGTCTCCCATTGTCTCCAAAAAGCATAAAAAGTGATCAAAAAGGCACATGTAACCCAAATTACCAATAGGAACTACAAATGTTCTCACAAAAAGTCCTTACACAGCTCTGATGGAAAAATAAAAAAGTTATGGCTCTCAAAATATGGTACCACTAAAACAAATTACTCTCTGCAAAAGTAGTACAACATAAAAATCCTATATAAACTTGGTTTCACTGTAATCGTACTAACTAGCTAAATAAAAGTAACATGTTATCTATAATGCCCAATGCACACACAAAAATTAGAACATGAAAAAAGATGTTGAAACTGACTTTAGTTGCCATTCTGCTAAGAAACAGTTAAAATAATTTGATCAATAAGCTAAACGTTTCCCAAATTGGTGCAATAGCAAAGTACAAAAACAAGCCCTCATATGTCTGCATCAACATCAAAATGAAAATAGTATGGATTTGAGAATATGACAATGGAAAAAAAAACTAAGAAAAAAAAAAAAAGAACCATGTCATTAAGTATCAAACTAGAATGCATATGTGCATAACCCAGAGCTGATACAACCAACCAGTAAGCCAATTGTACAGGCTAAACTAACACCGAGTGAGGCCACTGTGCCAGGAGGCAGCAATAAAGACAGAGAATCAATATAGTTTTATGTTAATTATGAATTGCAGTAGTTTAGATATGTGACAATTAATAAAAAATTCTATCTGTAGTTTATTTTCACTTTCCAGGTTGTATGTTATGAGATTACAGAAAAGAAAGGCTCTAACGGGGGCACAGCCCTAATGGGAAGCCGCCATGACAGGGCCCTGAAGGTGGAGGCAGGTGGTCACTAGGGGAGGGAGCAGTGCAAGGTGGGAGTTGCTAAGGGGAAGGGATTTAGGGCCAGTCTCTCCTTCCCGCGGTCATTCACCGCTGGGAAGGAGACAAGTCAGGTAGACGCTGCACATTCCCTACCTCATTGCAGAGCTTGATGTCCTCCTGGGGCAGTTGCAGGCTGCTGCCGGCTCCTGTGACGCTGCATGGCTCATGCAGCAACTGCGGGGTTTAGTGGAAGCGGTCCCCGCGGATCCTGGTCCGGGCCCTTCACAGTCCTCGCCGCCGGCAGCTACCCTCCGTCTCCCTCCCGTGCTCCGGTGGGCTTGGCCTAGTCCCTTCGGCAGCGGCGGGCGAGGCCTCCGTAGCGCTTGAGCCCTGAGGCTACCCCACGGTCCCGGCATTGGCTCAGGAGCCCCTCCGGGGTCCCTCCGGGCCAGAGGGCGTGCCCTACAGCTCAGGGCAACGGCCCCAGGCCCGGGTCAGCAGCGGTCGGGATCAGCGGAGGTGAGGAGGCGGGGCTTGTGGCCTGTGCAGCCCCTCCCACTTTCCTCCATGACTCCACCTCCTACGTATCCAGGTGACATGGTGGCTCCACCTGGCGATGCTTCGCTCGTGGGGCCACTAGCCGCAGTGGAAGACGTCAGGGTGATCCAGGATCTACACGCTGGCCTGCTGGAGCCGCTGGGCGTAGTTTGGCAGGCAGCCTCCGGCAGGCGGTCACCCGGCCGTTCTTCAACTGGTCCATCCTCTTCAGGCAGACGGGAGTGCCCTTCCTGCGCTGGCTGTTCCGGGGCCGTGGCAGCTGGTGGCGACTTCCACGACTCTGACAGTGATGATCACCAGGCTTCTTCTCTGCGTTTGGACTCTGGATTGGCAGCTGGCGGTATCACAGCTTCTGCGCAGCCAAGTGAGTGTTTGTCCATGTCTTGTTCTGTCCCAGCATTGTTTAGGTCACAGGTGTCTGAGTGGGGGTCGGCGGGGGTAGTCAGTGGTAGTGAGGGGGGTTCCGGGGTCGACAGGCGGTTTAGGTGAGGAATTGCGCTCGCTGTTAGGAGGATTGCGTGAGGTGTTGGCACGTTCCGGCAGAGGTGCGGGGGCGGCAGGGTCCCCAGTTCCTGCATGGGGGGGAGTTCTGCTCCCCCTTCCAGTGATAGTCTTGCCGTCCAAATCTTTGGTTCGCAAGGAAGTAGGGGTGGCAGTGTCTATACAGACGGAGAAGGAGGGGGATGGTATTCGGTTGGATGATAGAGTGCGGGGGGGGGGGGGTTATGTGTTTTTTGAGGGTCCCCTGGGTGCTCACTTGAAGAAGGAGGTGAAGGACAAGATTTGGCATGACAAGTACATCGAAATCTTTTCCTTGCTTCCGTTAGAGAAGTTTAATTTGGAAGTTTAATTTAATTGGGAAGCAGGACGAGAGTAAAAAGGAGGATGAGAAGCGGTGGTAGCGCTTGATCCCGCAGACCTTTACTAACTGGCTGCAGGCCTTCGCCATATTAGCTAGTGTTATTGGGGAAAAGACTATTTTGCTACTTGGACGCTATTGGCGAGGCATACTGCGTGTATGGGGGACAGACATGGCTGCACTATGATGAGCAGTTATGTCAGTGTAGGGCAGACCGCCCGTCTATACGATGGGACCAGAAGGACATCGGGTTGTGGCTCAGGGTCATGGCGCCATCACGTTTTGGGCAGCCCTTTCAGGGGACAGCCGGATCCTCCGGCCTCCCTACTCAGTCCTCCTCTGGTCAGGGTGCATGGGGTAAAGCAGGATTTTGCTTGCAGTTCAATGTGAGTCAGTGTAAGTTCGGGACATCCTGCAAGTTTAAACATTCCTGTTTGGTGTGCGGGTGGGGTCTGCTACGGCGCGGGTAGATGTTTTCGAGTGGGAAGGGAAAATCGTCAGGAGGTGCAGCTGGCCAAGGATCTGACGCCAGTGAATCTGCTCGCAATGGAGCCGTACCTAAATCGGTATCCTGACCGTAGTAAGGCTCGACTGTTGTATAATTGGTTTGTGGAGGGTTTTTGTATCCCGTCTGCTCTTCAGGGTGCCTCCTTGTCCACTAAGAATTTGGTCTCAGCGCATCAGCATCCTGGTGTGGTTTCGTGAGAAGTTGGACAAGGAGGTTTCTTTGGGGCGCATGTTGGGCCCCTATCGTTCCCTGCCGTTTGTGGATATTGTAGTTTCACCTTAGGGGTGGTTCCTAAGAAGGAGCCCAATAAGTTTCGGTTGATTCATCATTTGTCGTACCCCAAGGGGGAATCGGTTAATGATGGCATTGACCCGGAGTTAAGTGGTGTAGTTTATACCTCTTTTGACTCTGCGGTTCATTGGGTTCAAAAGTACGGGCCCAGGGCGCTGATGGCGAAGACAGATGTGGAGTCGACATTTGCCTCCTCCCGGTTCATCCTGAGAGCCAGTGGCTCCTGGGGTGCTACTGGGATGGGGCGTATTTTATGGATCGTTGCCTCCCTATGGGTTGCTCAATCTCTTGTGCCTATTTTGAGGCCTTTAGTTCATTCTTGGTGTGGGTTGTGAGGGACCTGGCGCGTGTCGGGTCCGTAATCCACTACTTGGATGATTTTTTTTGCCTCGGTCCTGCCGACTCCTCTGTTTGTCTGTCTTTGCTTCGAACGATGGAGTTGGTGGCGAAGCGATTTGGGGTCCCCTTGGCGCCAGAAAAGACTGAAGGGCCGTGTGCGTGTTTGAGTTTTCTGGGTATCACTATTGATACCGTGCGGATGGAGTGCCGGTTGCCAGATGACAAGCTGGTTGCCCTTCTCCAGGAGGTGGGGAGGGCCTGCAAGTTGCGTAAGATCATGCTTAGGGATTTACAGTCGTTGTTGGGTAAGCTCAACTTCGCCTGCAGAATCATGCCCATGGGGCGTGTTTTTTGCCGACGGCTGGGGTGTCATCACCAAGGCACTTTATCCGTTTGAATAAAGACCACAGGGATGACTTAGAGGTGTGGGCCATATTTTTGAGTGAGTATAACGGCCGCTCCTTGGTTATGTCACCTGTGGCTGATGTTTTTCACTGGGATTTATACACGGACGCATCGGGGGCGGTTGTTTTTGGGGCCTTTTGCAACGGTCAGTGGTGTGCGGAACGTTGGCCGGCGGACTGGGTGTCACAGGGGTTGATTCGTAATCTGTGTCTTTTGGACACCTATTGTGGTGGCGTTGGAGATCTGGGTGGAGCGTTTTAGTAATAGGAAGGTCCGCTTCCACTGTGATAATCAGTCAGTGGTCAGTGCCATCAATTCTTTGACAGCTTCCTTGCCTCCGGTGATACGTTTGTTGCAGTACTTGGTATTGCGCTGCTTAGCCATTAATGCTTGGGTGGTGGTGGTCCATGTCCTGGGTGTTACTAATGTCATTGCTGACTCTCTCTCTCGGTTTCAGTGGGGCTGGTTCCGTCGATTGGCCCTGGAGGCAGACGTATCCGGGATCCCGTGTCCGGAACATCTATGGGGCGTGGTTTCACAGCGGCCGGTGAGCTGATTAGGTCTTCTTTAGTTGATAGTACTAGAGCGGCTTATGAGGCAGCGTGGCGTGAATTTGAGTCAGTGGTGTCTGAGTTGGGGGGTGGGGTTTCGGATTGTGACCGGCGTACTGTGGTTTTAGTGTTGGTGGAGTGCGGAGTGCTAGCTGGTTGGTCGGTGTCCAGACTGAATCGTTTGATGGCGGGTCTTGCGTTTCGTTTTTGGGGTTGGTTCGATGTGACCAAGGATTTTTTGGTTGTTCAAGCACTTCGTGGTTTTTGTAGGGGCCAGTCCCGCCAGACTGGCGCCGCCCAGTTTCTTTCCAGTTACTCGAACGTTTGGGGGGAGTCATTGCTGGGAGTTTGTTCCTCGCAGTTTGAAGTAGCTCTGTTTGATTTGGCCTTCTCTTGGGTATTCTTTGGGGCTCTGCGTGTGGGGGAATTAGTGTCCCCCTGCAAGGCGAGAGCTGGGGGGATTTTGTTTCAGGATGTGTTGCTGGGAGGGTCGGGGGTCGAGTTTGTTATCCAACATTTTAAGACGGACCAGGCGGGTAGGGGCAGGCGTGTGTGCCTTTATCCCGTGACCGGGTCAGCCATGTGTCCAGTACAGTGCTTTGACAGTTTTAGGGTTGCTCAGCAGGGTCATGCTGGCCCGTTGTTGTGTCATCAGGATGGGTCCTTTCTGTCGCGTTACCAATTTACTTGTGTGTTTCGGAGTTGTTTGGTGTCATTGGGCCTTGATCCGTCTGTGTTCGTTCCTCATTCATTTAGGATTGGTGTGGTCACTGAGGCATCAGTGTGGGGTTTGGGTCCGGACGTGATGCGTCACATCGGGAGGTGGGCGTCTCGGCGTTTTGTATCTTATGTGCGTCCTCACTTGTAATATGTTTTATGGGAGGGGGTGCTGTTTCCCTGCTGATATTTTGCTCGTGTAGGAGGGTGTTTAGCTGTTTGATTCGCAAATGTGGTTGTTTTCTTGCAGGTCCACCTCCCTGACTGGTGTGGATTTTGGGGCATTCATATGTCTATTGGGGCGCAGAACGGACGGATATGCACCCTCATGGACGTCAGCTCGGTTTCCCTCGGTCGGTGGCAGTTGTCCGGTGGTTGGGTTGTCGTGGCATGTGATGGGGCTGCATGTTAACGTTGTTCACCAGGTACGCTTGATTAGATCGCTACCCGGATGTGCTAGTGTTGCATTTGGGTGGAAATTATTTGGGGGCCCACCCCTTTAGGGAGCTGGTGCAGGATGTTAAGCACAACCTGCTTCGTCTGTGGGTGGCATGCCCAGAGGTTGTTGTTGTGTGGTCAGATATTGTTCCACGTAGTGCCTGGGGGGGGGCTCAGTCTGTACAGGGGATTAACAAGGCCCGATCCAAGGTTAACAGGGCGGTTGATTCGTTTGTGGTATGCCATGGGGGAATTGCGGTTCGGCAACATGAGCTGGAGGACCTGTAAGGGGGTTTCTGGTTAGCTAATGGTGTGCACCTTAATGCGGTGGGGATTGATTTGTGGGCATTGGGTTTGCAGCGCGGCATCGAGCGTGCCTTGGCGTTGGTTGGGGGTGCGCATCCTTGAGGTGGTCAAGGGATGCTTACTGTGGCGGGGTGGGGGTCCTTGGAGTTGGTGGAAATTCAGGGGGTGGGGAAACATGGTGGTTAGTTTCCCCAATAATTAACTACTGTTTTGGTCTGGCTGCTTTTTAGGCTCCTGCTGGGTGGTGTCCCGGGGAGTGGTTTTTTGGTGATTATGTGGTAATCTGCCATCTGTTTTTTACGGTGCCCCTGAGCCTGTGGTTTTGCGGCTGGGGGTAATTGGTTTGGTGGACAGATGGGCAGTCAGATTTATGTAGCTCCAAGGACCTCCCCCTCAAGTAACAATTGTTTGGTCTCAGGAAAATTGGCTAATTGTTGGTTAAAGTGGGGGTTATTTATTATATATTTTGGTATATGTTCAAGGTTATTTATTTAATTTTTTGTTTTTGTAAATAATGGTTAACTATATATTTGTATTGTTTTATGTAATAAAATGGCTGCTGTGGCCAATTTATCCAACCCTTGTGTTGTCTTTTCCTTTAGGGTACGGAATAAAGGGTGGGGCTTAGGGTGGAAGATAGGCTACAGTATTGGTAAGTACGGTTTATTAAAGGCCAACATCCTCAGTGCCAATGTCATGAACAGGAGGAAAGATTTTGGAAATTAATCTCAGTAAGGATGGGTTCACAACTGTGTTGGAATATTTGTAACATTTTAAATTTCCTGGTGATCATATTACAGTACACAGTAACTTACTTATAGCTATTATAACATACAGTATTTATTATTCACAACAGAGATACCACCCAGTTTATCTGGCAGAAGTTCTTTGAAAAACAGAACAACACCCAGTAATAGAACATGTGCTCATTACGTGCCCTGGGCAAGAGTGCTGCCACCCAATACAAGTTAAGACTTATTTTTCAGGTGTGAGTGCTAATAGATATTACTAGACGATTCTTGATACTTATAATAGGAGACAACCAACACAATCAAATAGTTAAATTGCCTATGGGTTGGCATTATAAGGTGTAGGAAAGATTGTTGCTGGCAAAGTAAGTGGTGTGGCTAAAAGCAGAATAAGTTAAATTAAGAGAGAAGGTTAAACAAGGAGCTAACTATAACACTTTCATCTGAGCTATCATAAACCTGGAGGTGGCCCTAATAATGTGATTAAGGCTATGTTCACAGAGCCTTCAGAAATTACTGTATGAAAAAGTGCTGGAAGTGCTTAGACTGTGACCTATCCTTCAAGCCGCATATTCAAACCCTCAACACCTCCTGCCGCCTCCAACTCAAGAACATCCATCAAATCCGTTCCTTCCTCACCCTTGAAACTACAAAGATGCTAGTCCATGCCCTCATAATCTCCCACCTAGACTACTGTAACACCCTTCTCCATGGCCTCCCAGCAAACACTCTGGCCCCCCCTCCAGTCCACATTAAACTGTGCTGCTCGCTTAATACACCTCTCCCCCTATTCTTCATCGGCCGCTCCCCTCTGCCAATCCCTTCACTGGTTACCCATTGCCCTCGGCTACCTACCCACATGTAACCTCCGATTCTCCAAAGATCTCTTACTCCACTCTGCTCTTATCTGCTCTTCACACAAACGTCTCCAAGACTTCTCCCGTGCATCCCCCATCCTCTGGAACTCATTATCAAGATACATAAGACTGCCCCCACCGTCACAAGCTTCAAGAAGGCCCTGAAGACTCAACTATTCAGGAAGGCCTACAACCTCCAATAACACTACTGTCTCCATACCACCACCTGAACAGCCTCTACCCCACCTTCTGTCTCTATCCCTCTTCCCTCGTAGATTGTAAGCCCTTGCAGGCAGGGCCCTCTATCCCACTGTGCCATTTTGTCACTGTTAGTATTATCTGTTTTGTACATCTTGTGTACCGTATGTAAATCCTCAAATGTAAAGCACCATGGAATTAATGGTGCTATATAAAGAAACAATAATAATAATAATAATAATAATAACAACAAGTTTTTCACCCTGCGAATTAAATTAAATAAATAGTCAATGGGGGGAAAAAAGCTCAGATGTTAATGTAGCGTTTTTCAGAAAATGAACATCTTGCAAGCACTGTTATGGGCCACTATATGATAAAATAAGGGGTTTATCTGAAATCAGAAAAAACTCATCAGTGGTTTGGTAAGAGGATGAAGGAGACATGGGGGCCACTATGACCTAGTAGCACAAGATCTCACATAATCCTGATGATTAAAAGGGTTCTCAAGGGAGTGATACTGAGAATACTCACTTCTTACAGGGCTTTTAGGAAGTGAACTCATGGGTTCCAGGATGGTTCCAACCCCAGGTCACACAATAGGAGTCAGCACTCTGCCCCCAAGTCATTCCACTTGCCCTCATTCCCTCCATTGTGCTATGGAGGCTAACTTTACTATAGTACAGCTCCATAGCACAGCACAGATAACTACCTGTGAACAGGGGAGAGGGGGGAGGAGGTAGAGAGACTTAGGGGCCTAGTGCTGGTTTTGATCACGTGACCCAAGTTGGAACCTGACTAGAACCCCTGGGTTCACTGTCCAAAAGTCCCAGAGGAAGACAGTATTTAATGAGTTCCTGTAGAACCCCTCTAACAAAGTTATACATAAAAATGAACATCAGGTTAATACCATAGGGAACACTGGCTTACACTGCTGTGGTGCAACAGAAAGAGGCTCATAAAAGTATAGGTTGGTGGGAGCCACTGTGACTCATGGGCTCTCATAATCAAGAAACCAACCATAATATAAAATAATTAATCTTACAGGTGTAGTATAGTTTAACTTGACAGTCAGGAAGCCATCAATATCTTATCATCTGTTCTTAGCTGCGGCCAAGCACCAAAACTATATCATAGACAGAACCAGAAACAGATAGCTCCATCCACTGGAGTAGTGGCAGTGCCAGTGCACTGTGGCTAAGCACCAATTCACCTGATAAACACTGTAAGATTGTTATGGTAGAGTTTCTGGATCAGATATCAGAAAATAGCAGGATCTAGCTGATAACAGAGAGCAGCAGAACTAGCTGTTTAAATCCTATAGAGTGCTGAGAGATAGGTCCCAGAAACCCAAACACTTTCACTGGTGCCAGCCGCAAGGTCAGATGGCCTTATCATCACCAGAAACCATTTGAGAAATAAGCACTCCACTAACTGAAATCAAAACCAAAACCCACTAATAACTTACAAAGCCGAAAAAGATCAGGAGAATGAATTAGGAAGATTAATGTCCAGGACAATGGTCAGTTCCAGGTGGTCATGTCAGAGGCAGAATCAGAAGACAAACAGATTACAAGTATCAAAGCAAGGGTCGGTATTAAGCTATCCAATACACATCAGAGTTCAGGGTCTAACTAGAGTAAGACTAAATTAGCACCTGATTCAGAGGAATAGAATCTGAACCGAGATTCCATACAAAGACAATGTATAGGGGTTCATAGTTGCATTTTGTGAGTTTTGTTCATGGTGATGCGCATCTTGTTTCCATCTCTTCGTAGTTTTCCTCTACACATGAACATAGACGTGAAGACGATATGTATGTTGCAATGTTAGAAGACCTACTTCATTATACCTTCTTAGTTACTGGAGCCAGTAGTCGAACCTTTCAACAATGTAATTAGGAGAGGTTCTAGTAAATATTGCTACCATAAAACAACCGTTCCTGCTACCAGCCTTTCCCATGATCTTCCATGTCAAGAAAGCACAGCTCAGCTCTAACAGTTCTTTTTCTTTTTCTATATATGAAAAATAACTATAAATCAAGAATTAGTGTTCAGTCATCCTGGGGAAAATATCTACTACTAGTACCAATATCTTCTACTGTGCTGGTGACTCAAGTGTCCATGTTCATTGTTCTAGAAATGTAAGAGTTATCTGCTTTACAAAACCCATTTTTAAATATCATATTAGGTTATCCTGAGATAACAGAGGGTGGTTCGAAACACATCTATAAGTAGTAGAGTAGCAACCAAAATCATTGTATACTTTTGAAGACCCCGCACATTCATACATTACATGGACAACTAATTGACTTGTCTTGTTACACATACAAAAAGAGTGGGCACCACCAAAAAATTCCTCAAATAAGAGGATCAACTTCTTATGTATGCTAAATAAACCATATACAGAAGACAAAGAGAAAGAAGCATACATATATATACGAAGAGATCAACTTAAATAATAATAAAAATAAAATGTAAATTTATCTATTGCCACATCAAATTAAAAACACTTAAAGCCACAGAATGTAAAAATAAGACTGGGACACATTTGTGTGCTAAAGTGCATATAGTGTATAAATACTCTGTAAATATAAACAGACAAAAAGTGAAATTATACATATATATATATATATATATATAATTTAAGTTGCAACCAATTGCAAAACAAGTTTATATATAAGTGTACAGTGTGTACAATAATCCAAAAAAGGCAAATAAAGCAGTAACAATATAGACAGTAGCAGGGAGGCAAATGAATGGAAGGACCTAATGCAAGGACCTAAATCCAGCCCCCACACGTATCGCCCGCTACATGGCTTTATCAGGGGCATAAAGCAGCCAACAAGTAATGTCCTATTTATATTATACCAAATATGGAGTAATAATTACCTAGGTTGAACACTTGCATGGGCAGGAAAGTGCTGGTATAAAGTGGTGTTCACTAGTTAATACTGCACATTTACGAATAAAGATCGCAAAAATTCCAAGCAGCAACATCAAACCATGGTGATGCATGTGGTAAAGTCCAATCAGCATGCGACTATAGATACTGCGCATGCGTGAAGTCCACATCACAGCCAAAGCAGGCACACAAAGTACTATGCATGCGCAATTCACAACACGGCACGCAAAGTTTCTCTGAATTAAATTACACCGCTTATGCACTAAGTACCATAATAAGGCAAACCACATATGCACAGCAGCATAAGAGTTGGTTGTATACACATTTATGGTGTATCCAGTAGATATGACATAAATGCATGAGATGGAATTACCTTTTAAGATCATCATAACCTTGGCCACATCAGTGGCTCCTGATTAACCTCTTCCTGCTGGTGGCATTTTTCGATTTTCATTTTTGACTCCCTGCCTTCCAAACCCCATAACTTTTTTTTTATTTTTGAGCCATATGAGGGCTCAATGTTTGCGAGACAGATTGTCCTTCATACTTGGACCTTTTATTAATGTTTACAATGTACCTGGAAAAAAAAATTCTGAATGGGATGGATTTGGAGAAAAACTGCATTTGTGCGACATATCATATCATTTTGGCTCCATTTTTACGGCATTCATGTGCAGCCAAAATGATATGTAACCTGTATTCTATATTTTGGTACAATTCCAGGGATACCAAATTTATATAGTTTTATTTACATTTTAAACCCTTAACAAAAATCCAAAACTTTGCAAAAATTTTTTTTCTTAAAGTTGCCATATTCTGACACCCATAACTTTTTTATATTTCTGTGTACGCATAGGGCATCTTTTTTGCAGGGCCAGGTGTACATTTTAGTTATACAATTTTGGGGAATGTTTATTGCATTGATCACTTTTTATTAAAATTTTTATCAGAGGTGAAACAGCGAAAAAATGGTGGTTCAGCACTTTTGATTTTTTTTTTTCCCGCTGCAGCATCCACTGTACAGGAAAAATATTTTTATAAGTTTGCAGACTGGGCATTTTCAGACACAGGGATAACTAATGTGCATCTGTATTGCAGTCTATGGGAGATCCACTACATTACAATTGAGGCTGGTCATAGACCAGCTTCAATAGTAATATTCCTATGACAAGCTTGGGAGCCTTAATAAGGCTCCAAGCTAGCTGCCATAGGAACAGGTCAACTCCCACGATCTCGCCGCATGGGAGCCGGTCTGCAATGGAAAAGGTACGGGGCCAGTGGGGACCAGCCCCGGGGCCATTTTGTTACTTTGGGGAGCCACAGCGCAATGCAATGCCTGTGATCAAAGTAGATCCAGTAGCTATGGCGGCCGCTGTGCAGCAGAGCTGAGAAGTTAACATGTAGACTTGTAAATACTTGGCAGAGTCTCCCAGACGTTTCGGTTGTTAAACCTTCCTCGGTGTGAGTATTCAGGTGCCAGATCAAGCCGATACAGTTGCTGAATATATACAAAATGAAGCAAAATGTGCCAAAAGAGAAGACCCAGGCAGGTAGATATAATAGTGGAATATGCCACAAGTAAAGATGAGATGTGTAGAGAAGGCACATGTCATGGCTGCAGGCAGGGGTAAATTGTGAAACACAAATAAAATTCTTTCACTTTTTGCATAACTAACGGAGTGCTTGGATTTACATTTGATACTGATATGGCTCTGACAGTCCATACGCATAGCACCTTACTCTACTATATGGAGTGCAGAACAAAATCTAAATACTGCTGTACAGCAGAGCGGCCGCCATCTTTAAAGACACAGCATTCACTGTAATACTATGGTGGTTGTTGGGAAGGGGTTAAGGGACAGGTACCTTCTATATGTAGAAGTTAGATGTGAGCAAGTCCCTTCTCCATCAATTGTTCAGCTCTATTCTCTACAAATTTTAAATCAGGACACTAGTTTATAAAAAGTGAGTAAAAGTGATTCTATTGAGAGATTTATCATACAGCATGAGCCACTGTAATAAATTTGGAGCATCGTCAAACTTCTAAGTTTATGCTGTCTAAATATTACAATTATTAAATGTGCCCTGCTGTCTCCAAACAATTAACTAGTAATTTTACCAAAGTATTTACAAAATAAAAGCTTCTCAATTACGTCTCCTGTTCCACCCACATCATGTAAACAACACTTTGCACAGTGCGACTCTCTTGCTTTGTCCAGCTCTTGTGTCCAACTGTCATTTTTAATTCTCACATGGGGAGGGGGTTATTCATAACTAGGCAACCAGTACCATGTCTGCTCCTATAGCAACAAAATACTTGAATACATTAAGGATTTGCCTAGTACAACATCAGTGTCTAATTTCCTAGTATAATTTTCGGAGTTCGAGGAAAATCATATTAAAGGGCATAAGTAATCTGAAATTAAAAGCAGGAAGATTATGTCAGTGTAGTCATTACCAGTTCTTTGATGTTAAAAATATATATTTTTTTAATGTTGCTGCATGGGACTATACATTTTTTTCTTTAAGGTTATTTACATATATTGAATATTCATGCATGCACCAATAGGACACTGTATTCCAAAACTATATGTATCTATCTTTTCTTAACCCCTTCCCGACATCCGGTGTCATAGTACGGTTGATGTCGGGTATTTAAATATGGCGGCAGCTTAGGAGCTGAGACAGCAGAGTATTATACAGCAGAGACCCAGTGCTAATGCCCGCGATCAGTGAACACACTGATTGTGGGCATTAAGGCTCCTGGCGCCTCGGTCACAGCTGGCCAAGGTGCCATTTTGCAGGGGATTTCCGGCCCCCGGAGCGAGATCCAGGGATGGCGTCCCCTTACCATGACAGCCAGGAGCCTATTGAAGGCTCCCAGGCTTGTCTGCCATACATTTGTACGAAATTTGTATAAATGCAATAAAAAAAAAAAAGTAAAAAAAATATATATACTGTATATATAAAAAAAATAAAAATTACAAGATCAAATCACCCCTCCCTTTCCCTAGAATACATATAAAAGTAAAAAAAAAAAATTACTGGGAAACACATACATGTTAGGTATCCCTGTGTCCAAAAACTCTTGGTCTACAAACTTATAAAAATATTTTTCCCGTATTGTTAAATATTATTAGATTACAATATTCATGACCTGTAAGAGTTAATTGTAGTCTGCTGACAACACTCTACTATCTTAGGGTACACTTATTTTAGTGTTTTCCAAATACAGTTGTAAAGCGTTTGAGGATGCTGGGGAACACCCCTTCTCATGAATATAAATGATTGACAGACACTCATGTCTGGGTCTGTCTGTCTTTCTCTGACACCTGGAGAGGTGTCAGGATTGTCCCTTAGAGGCCAACACACAGATGAACAAGCAAGAACCAAGATAGAACTGCAAGAACTAGCTTAAAGAAACCTAACCATGAGCTTCTCACATGATGTAAGCTAATAAGACATTGACTGATATTTTTGTTTATTCTGGAAGCTTTTCCTGTATCTATTTTTCCATGAAGACTTAAATAAATTTCCATGTTTTTATAAGAAGCCGAATCCTTCAATTATGTTACAATATGGGTCAACATGTGAGTAAGAATTCACCCAATTATACAGTATTTTACACGTATGGTGAAAAATCAAAAGTCCGGAACTGCTATTTTTTCGATATTTAACCTCTGATAAAAATTTGAATAAAAAGCGATCAAAGCAATAAACATTCCCCAAAATGGTATACTATAAATGGTAAACTATAAAATACACCGTGCCCTTCAAAAACAGAGATCCTATGCATCCCCATACATGGAAATATAAAAAAGTTACAGGTGTCAGAATATGGTGACTTTTAGAAAAAAAAAATTTTATGGAAAGTTTTAGATTTTTGTTAAGGCGTTAAAATTTAAATAAAACTATATAAATTTGCTATCCACGGAATCAAACTGAAACATAGAATACAGGTGACATGTCATTTTGGCTGCAGAGTGAACGCCGTAAAAACGAAGCCCGTATGAAAGTCGCACAAATGCACTTTTTCTCCATTTCCACCCAATTCTGAATTTTTTTCAGCTTCCCAGTACATTGTTCACAATAATAAATGGTCCCATTATGAAGAACAATTTGTCCCGCAAACATTAAGCCCGCATATGGCTCTGTGAATGGAAAAATAAAGTTATGGGGTTTGGAAAGCGAGGAGTCAAAAACGAAAATCGAAAAATGTCACTGGCGGAAGGGGTTAAAGCAGGTCTGTAACGAAGACTCAATATCTCAATAACTCAATATCAAACCAGTAACAGTTCATTGTAGGTGAAATTATGCTGAACACCATCATACCTTTAGATAATCCAATAGATGCACCATTACCTTGAAAATGTTATTTGTAGAAATATGCAAATGGGTTTCATCTCCCAATTTGAATCATCAGCCCCATATCTTATTTATACCCTTTACCCATCCTACTGCTATAACACTGCTTCTTGAATTTCTGCACATGCACCCAACATTTCCCAGCTGGAGTCCTTGGAGGCTCTGACATGCTCCATTGTACTTGACCCTCATTTGTATATTTAAAAAAAAAAAAAGATTTTTCAAGGAACCGGTGCATGACGATGTTTGGTATAATGTCCCCTAAAATGCACTGGTTTGATATTGAGTTTCCGGGTCACAGACTCCCTTTGAGAAGCCCTGGTCTTTTAATATAAAATAAAATTATGATTTGATATGTGCATGTAGGTGTGTACACAGAAATTATGTGTGGTGGAAGTCAATAGAAAACTTTGAAAGAGAGTCAAGGTTTAGTAGCACAATGGGTAACCGGTTACCATTTTTTTAGTCCCCAGCAGCAGCGCTACATTAGTGTTCATCACATGGCTGGGACATCTGGAAGTGAAAACAGAGGATTATTGCAGTATTGATCCTCCTCTGCTTCCCCTTCATGATGTCCCAGTCAAGTCATAAAAAGGAACACTAATATGGTGATGCCACTGGGGACTCAGAACCAGGTTACCTGCCGTGACACTAAGCCCTGTCCACCTATTCAAACTTCCTTGGCAGTAACCCTTGCTTAATCCTCATTATCACTCTCTGGCTGTAGTTCAGACACTGATTTTGATAAATCATCCTCGTGTTCCTGATGCAGCAGCAGAGCAGTGGTAGGGCAGGTGCACTGCAAGGGGGTGTTTTAACCATATAATCTCCCTTTTCCACATTCCACCAAGCAAGTAATGTACATGGTGGTGATCACACACAAAGACACCTGTGATTGACAGACACCAGCACTATTATCCAGGATCTGCACTCTAATTAATGTTGATTGCATGCTGACAAAGGGAGAGGACATCTCTGGGTTATTGAAGATATCTGTTAGGACATCAGAGGTCTAGCTGTAAGAGCTGAAGAGACTTTGCTTCCCAAAGGTTGTCTTCCACATAAGACACAAATATTATACATGGCACATGGGTGCCCTAGTACAGATTCTGCTTTGGGACCCAGGAGTTTTCATTTAGGCATAACACTTAGATTTCTCAGTGTCAGTGGGTAATAATTTCACTAGTTCCCTTTGTAGTGTGTCTACCCATATCTTGCTTGAAGGATGGGAAATGGGAGGTTTTCCACCAGAGGTGACTTGGGTATCCCCTGCCCAGCATTCGCCTAGTTGTAAAGAGGGGGCCGGACTGTAGAGCGCAGCCTAAGGGGAGGCCCCACATGATGAGGGCTCGTCTGGACGGCAGCCATGGGCACATTTGAGACAGTGGGTGGAGCCAAGGAGCAAGTTTGGTTGCAGAGGCAGCCTATTTAAAGAAAAGCCCAGGAAAGCAATGGCAGTCACCCTGAGGAAGAAGGACAAGGAAAGCTCCCTATTTGGCTCAAAGTTTTTTGCATGGGGTTTGTGTGTGGTACTAGGATAGGGTATGATTGGTGGATGAGAGCAGGATTGCGAATATGGACGTTTTATGTTCAGTGCTGAGTAGTCACGGCAGCCTGGCGAGGAGTCCTTGGAGTTGGGGAGGAAATATGTGGCGGTATGCTTGGTGGGGGGAGCCATAAGGCTGTGGACTCCCCAAGCGATGGCATCGATATAACTGGAATTGGGCTGGCCTGAGAACTGGGGATCTTTAGGAGGAGATTCTATTTTCACCTAGGACTGGTGATCTGGTGCCTCCGAGCCGGGCGTAAGGTTGGAGGTAAAAAATTCAATTGGGGTTATTCAGGCCAGATTGTTGGCTCCGAGGACCTCCTTAGGTTAATAGGTTTTATAATGCTCAGGGATTTTTTATATGGTTATTTAATGTTAACTGTTTGTTTAATAAAATGGCTGCTGTGGCCAATTTATTCCATCCTCTGGTCTTGAGTCTTTATTAATTAGGGGTTGCAGATTATCTCATCCAGTGAAAGGACTAGACGGTGCCACGTCATTACACAATTAAATTACAAATAGGTATAGTAAAAGGGAGAGGCATTTATTGCCATAATAACAGTTAAGTAGAACTGGTAGGCCTAGCGCACAGCACAAGTGCAAAGCACAAAATGAAGATGAAGTATAATAATAGCAATGATATAACAGTAAGTAATCAAATATAAGATTAATACCATGGGGCCAATTCATCAAAACCAGTATCTTGTCAAAGAAAGACTTTGTGAATTAGGTGCAGGCAATAATCCTGCCCCTGCCCACTTTTTGAAAAGTGGTGAAGGCAGCATAAAAACATATAATACAGGTTTGCTACTTTTTTTTGCAAAATATTGGTGCAGATTCTTATTGAATCTACCCCAGTGCATTTTAACAACAGTATAACTGTCAGCCCCCACTTTTATACTTTTAGTAATAACCTGTTAAATGATCTCCTACCTAAATTCGGTCTCTGAGGCCTAAAATTAAAGGTGGTCTGTCACCGGAACCCAACATATCAACCAGCCCCACAGATTATGGTCACCTGAATCAGTGCTTTCCCCTTGTGAATCGGTGGCTCCTTTGCCAAGATACCACATCTTTTGTTAAATAAGCTCTTTCAAAAACACAGGGATATCTTGGCAACTGAGGCACTGATTCACAAGGAGAAAACACAGTTTAATTCAGGTAATCCTGCCGCATACAACTAACTGGAGGGAATCAGAGGATGGGAGTAGTAGTAGCAGTGGTGTCAATGTTAAGACAAGGACACTCAACTGACTCCACCAGCCCACCTCCCAAGTTGGGCCGATGTTGATGGGGCCTGTGGTACACCTGATGGTGGTGGTAGTTCCCCCGGGGCGCTTCCAGTTGCGAGGAGTCCTCTCCTCTCCTGAGCCTTTTTATGGTGGTCAGAAGGGCACTGATGGTAAGTGGAGGAGGTAGCAGTGCAGTTGAACCAAATAATGAAACTTTACTGAGGCAACAATAATCAATGCAACTTCCCGCATGGAGGTAGTAGTCCCACTGTGGATAATAGTACTGAGATTGGATAATGGATTTTCACAGCAAGGGGATGCCCAATTATGGATTTTAAGTTCAGTACCATATTCTTCCTCTCACACTATATATTTGGGGGTTGTGAATGAATAAGTCCCTCTTCTACCCCTGTCTGCCTGTGTAATGCAGGGTCCACGCTGTGAGATTCTGCAACTTCTTCTCCAACTTGGCTCCTTCCTTCCTTCAGGGGGCTGACAGCAATTCTTCCCATAGGATAATAATAATAATAATAATAGTCCTTAATAGTCCCACAATGGGGAAATTCAGTGTGTTACAGCAGCAAAGATAAGCAGATACAAATACAAATACAACATGTACAGGAATGTTCCAAGGTGAGAGGCATTACATTGATAGCAGACAGACAGATAGGGCGAGCAGGGGGGGGGGATTTAACAGGCAGAGAGATATTTTCAGTTCTCTGTGTGTAATGATCTCCGCTAGGTCGGTGTTGGTTGTACAGCCTAACCGCGGTGGGGAGGAAAGACTTCCGATAGCGCTCCTTCTCACACCTAGGGTGGAGCAGTCGGTCACTGACAGTACTGCTCAGCGCGATCACAGTCTCATGCATGGGATGGGACTCTTCTTCTGCATGGAGCCACCACGGACAGTATCCTTCTGTCACCCACCACCTGCACTGGGTCCAGTGGGCTCCCCAGGACAGAGCTGGCCCTTCTAATCAGCTTGTCAAGTTTATTTCTGTCCCTGGTTGATATACTGCTCCCCCAGCAGGCCACCCAAAGAAGATGGCTGATGCCACTACCGAGTTGAAGAAAGTTCTAAGAAGTGCCCCCCGGATTCCAAAGGCTCTCAGTTTCCTAAGCAGGTAGAGCCTGCTGTGGCCCTTCCTGTACAGGGCCTCCAATGATCTGCCCAGTCCAGCTTATATTAAGGAGCAAACCCAGGTACTTATAGGTGTTCACAATCTCGATGCCCGTCCCCAGGATGTCCACTGGTTTAGGAGGGCCTGCCTGCGGAAGTCCACCACCATCTCCTTGGTCTTCCCCGCGAACTCAGGTGGTCCGGTGGCACCAGTCCACAAAATCCTGGTCAGTTCTCTGTACCCCTGTCATCATCATCTGTGATGAGACCCACTATTGCAGAGTCATCAGAATACTCTGTAGGTAGCAGCTGGATGAGTTGCACCTAAAATCTGCAGTGTACAGTGTGAAGAGGAAAGGGGCGAGAACCGACCCTGAGGTGCCCCCGATACAGATCACTGTACCTGACACACAGTCTCGGGCTCTCACGTATTGAGGTCGATTTGTGAGGTAGTCTAGGATCCAGTTGGAGAGGTGGTGGTCCACCCAGCAAGGCCCAGCTTGTCCCTCAATAACCTGGGCTGTATGGTGTTAAAAGCACTGGAGAAGTCAAAGAACATTATTCTCACTGTGTTCCCTGGTTTCTCCAGGTGAGACAGAGCCCTGTGCAGAAGATGGATGATGGCATCATCTACCCCAATGCCCGGCCGATAAGCAAACTGGAGGGGGTCCATAGCGGGGCTCACTAGAGGGCGGAGATGTGTGAGAACCAATCTCTCCAAGATCTTCATCAGGTGGGATGTCAGTGCTACAGGTCTGTAGTCGTTGAGGTCCATAGGGTGGGGTTTCTTTGGAACTGGTACCACACAAGAAGATTTCCATAATTCAGGGACTATTTCCTGCCTCAACGGCTCATATTACACTACGCGTTTTGGGGACCTCTGACCCTTTATCAAGTGTGGAGATGTGTTTTTATGCCATTGTTGGAACAATAAATTGTTATTTTATACTAATCCGGGGCAAGTGCAGAGTCCTTTTGAGTGAGCATCCAATTGTGGATGTCTATCCTGGTCCTCCTCTTCCTTACATTTTTGAATTCTGCTGCTGTTGAATACCCAGGGCCTGTGTGGCTATTACGCTGTTTACGGTGAGAGAACACCTATTCTTTTAAACCTTCCTTGGTACTATTAATGTTAATACACTATGTACTGCTCGGTTCACTCTCTTCTTTGTATTTTCTAAGCAATTCTTCACTATCTCTGGGCTGCAGCAATAGTGGCGCTGGGCTAAGGCTCTTATAAGAATACAAGGATTCAATCACAGGTGCTAAGCCCACACTTGATTAATGCATCAGGTCCAATATATATATATTCCTATCTATGAACCTGAAAGATTCTGGATGAACTAGTGGCTAGACAGCTGGGGTCCAAATACTAAAAGGGGTAGCTCTCCAAAGTACGCTAAAACAGTGATTGGTTGCCGTTCTGCCTGACAAGGTTCATAGTGTCAGGAATGTTACATCTGTTGTTGCTGCTTTAAGGTTGCCGTGTCAACATAAGGAAGCTTCCTGTTAGGATTGGTTATTGCTTCTTTAAGGTTGCCATGACAACATAGGGAAGCTTCCTGAGCAGGCCTTTATAAACCACTCCCTTATCACCGAGCTTTGCTGGCTAATTAGTTTGCAACTTCCTGCTTGGCTCCTGACATTGATTTGACTGCTCTAATACTGACATTTGGCTGTGTTCTTGGATAACTCTCTGTCTTGTGATTTAGTTCTGGCGTTCCTGATTGGTTATTCTCATGATTTGGATCCATGTAGCCCTCCTCAGCTGCTGACCCGTGATTGACGACCATTCTGTTATCTCTGTCCCTGTGAGTAGTGTGTGGATTTGGTGTTTGGTTTCTGCTGCAGTGCATTTATTTGTGATACACTTTCTGTTCTGGTGACAATTCCGGTCTTCGGATTCAGCGAAAATCCATCTCTTCTTGCGAGGAGCTCTGGTGAAGGCATCTGAAGCTAGTCTTGGATCGTAGTAGTGAGTAGCAGTAGCATTTTCTACTGCTCACAGTTGTCAGCCCATTTCTGCTGCTGCTCTCCTGAAGACCTGTACATTTCTTACCTTGCATGTCTCTTATTGTGTTAATCAAGATGAGAGACAGGTCCCTGCAGTTTTTTGTGGGTTATAGATGCTTCAACACTCACACATTCCGTTATGCCTATCCTCCCCCCCCCCCCCCCGCATTGAGGATTCCTTCGTGGTCCTGGTTAAGGCCTATTGCTCTCCACTCTAGATCTGGCCAGTGTGTACTGGTAAGTGCCTGTCTGAGAAAGACTGGGATAAGATGACCTTTGTCACCCTGATAGTGCTGTTTGAGTATCTAAGGATGCCCTTTGGGCTGAACAACAGCCTGGCCACATTTCAGAGGCTCATTGATCTGTGCCTGGAATAACTGAATCACAAGTGCTTGCTCATCTAACTTGATGACATCATCATCTTTTCATTCATGTTTGAAGAGCATCTAGCTCTGATATATCTGGAGGACTTAAACTAAAACCTTGCAAGTGTCCATGAGAATCTAGAAAATCTGGGTCATGTACTTTCCAGAGAGGATGTTCAGCCCATGGACTTAAACTACAGTGGTCACTGCCCAGAGTGGATACACACAAAGAAGGAGCAATTGTGGTCTGATCAAGACTACCATCACACTCTACAGGGAACAATGTAAATGGAGGAGAGGACCAAGCAGTCCCAAATCAGCCACATCCAACTGCAACTTATAACGACCTAAGGAAGCTGGAAGCATGGGCTGAGACTTGGCAAATTAAGTTTAATGTTGACAAATGTAAGGTTATGCATTTTGGTCGACGAAATAAAATGTATGATTATGTACTTAATAGTAAATTACTGGTTAAGACTGCCAATGAAAAAAACTTGGGAATTTTGGTGGACAGTAAACTTACCTTTTTGTGACCAGTGCCAGGCAGCTGCTGCCAAGGCAAATAAAATTATGGGATGCATCAAAGAGGTATAGATTTTCATGACAAGAACATAGTTATGCCTCTATACAAATCACTGGTATGGCCACACTTAGACTATTGCGCACAATTTTGGGCCCCAGTATACTGTGAACCGAGAGCAAGGCAGGTGGTTTGGACTCCGCAACCAGAAATGAACGCACACGCGGTAGTTCAAGAAAAAAAAATATATATTTACTATAAGTTAATAAAGGCTAGTTAAAGGTAAAATGACAGGGCTAAAGACAAGCAAAATATACAATATAGCATGAACAATTTCAAGGCAAATTCTGCAATGGTTTCTACTTTTACTCTGTCCACTTCTGCAGTATGGACACTGAATGAACAATATACTCAAAACTATCCCTAACTGACCCTGACATCACATTTGGGTGCACCCCCCTTTTCCCCAGTGGTCCAGGTGGACCGCTTACAGTCCGTAGAAGCGCGCGGTGGGGCCCAAAGTCGGTCCTTTCTTTTATAGTGAAGCGTCCTCTCCTCACGGTTATCAGGATCTTGGGAGAAATGAAGTCCTCTTTAACAGACAGGGAAACCAACTGAATGCAATGTAATCCAACAGCAGATTCCACTCAGCACACTGACAGTCCTGCCGAATCCATACACTGAGCTGGGATGTAAAGCGGGATTTAGCAGGTGCCGTCCAGTACATCAACAGCACTGCGAGTCTCTATCTGTGGTATCCATATACACAGTCACAATGTCAGTCTCACTGATCAGCCACTGAGCACAGTTCCTTTCACGTGGACTCACTAGTCCTGTTGTCTCTTTACACTCTGTTTGTCTCTGGACCAAGATACAGCTTAGCTGTACAGAAAAATCTCCACACCAGTTCAATACAACACTTGCCAAGATGGCTGCTGCTCTCTGTCTCGTCACTTCCTGCTTCTCTGCTCACACTCTGTCTGCAGAACAGGCAAGCTGACATAAAGGGGGGGGGTCTCACTCCAGCATCATGTCACAATTACAATGGCTGCTGTCTTAAAGGAACAGAATCACAGAAATACATTCAACAGTAACAGTTTATACAGACAAATGAAGCTTAGGACAACATTGGCTGTCTCTTACATATTCCCCCCCACTTTAAGATTGGCAGTCCCTGCCTATGACTGTATATCCAGAGGGTTGTACTTTTATGCACAGGGTGGTAGTATACCGATGTATGGCAGGCCAAACAAACTCATCCTGCGCATACCGAACAGGGGGAATACCAGCATTTGGCCTAGTGGTCCGTCTGAGGACCGGTGGTATATTATGGGGTGCTGCAGCTATGGGCTGAGAAGGACCAGCGGATTCCGCACCAGAAGGGGCACAGGCCGGAGATACAGTAGTCACAGGTGGAACATCCCCAGGAGCAGGGATCGGCCAACAATCATCCTCCTCGTCGGAGGCCCATTCCGCACCTCCATTCTCTGACTGTGGGAGCTCATTCACATTGGCAGGCCCATCGTGATTTGTCCCTTCAGAATGACACAGGCGCAACATATTTCGGTGAAGTACTCGAACACAATCAGTTCCTTCTTTCTGGACCTGGTACACTGGCCCATTCGCATACTTGCGGCCAACAACACGATACGGCAAAGCCTCCCATCTGCTTTCCAATTTCCCTTGGGGTTTCTTGACACGAACTAGCACCAGGTCGCCTGGTTGCAATGGTGCTTCTTGCACTGGGGTCTTATCAGGATGGGGATGTTCTTGCAGGCGCTGCCGCACCAATCGATGGATCGTCTCAAGTCTCTGCCGATGCGCCCGCACCCAAGAGGTTGGATCCCTCGGAGGGAACCCATCCACATCATTCAACTGTAATTCTCCTATACTTCGCCCAGACCGCCCAAAGAGAAGTGTATAAGGAGAGTACCCCGTTGTAGAATGGACCTGATTGTTATAGGCCCACACCATTTCAGACAAGAACTGAGGCCACTGTAACTTCTTGTCTTCCTCCAGAGTCCGCAGCATCTGTAGCAGAGTTCTGTTGAATCTTTCACAGGCCCCATTTCCCTGAGGGTGGTATGGAGTCGTGTGCGACTTCTTTATCCCGTAGATACGTTGAACTTCTTTCATTACGTGTCCCTCAAAGCAGGCGCCCTGGTCGGGAGTGGATGCGTTGGGGGCACCCATATACTCGAATGAAATCTTGGCACAGAGCACGAGCTGCTGACTCAGCTGTCTGGTCCTTGGTGGCGGTTACCACCGCAAATTTGGTGAAGTGATCCACCATTACGAGGCAATACTGGTGTCCGCTATTGGATGGGCCCACCATTAGATAGTCTATCATGACGATTTCTAAAGGTTCCTGGGTCACGATGGTTTGCAGGGGAGCTCTCTGTTCTATTGCCTTATGGATCTCACAAGTTCGACAGCTGCGGCATACTTCTTCGACCATTTGACGAAGACCAGGGCAGTAAATCAGTCGCTGTAACCAACGAAAGGTCTTCTCATGACCAAAATGTCCATTCTTATTATGAGCCTCAACTGCCAAGGAGCGAACCAGTTCACTAGGCACCACAATTTGGTATCGAATGTCGATCTCAGAAGGTAAATAGACCTTTCGGCATAGCACTCCATTTTTCATCTCCAACTTTTCCCACTGACTCAAAACAGATAATATCTCACGTGTCAGTCGTTCTCTTTCCTCTCTACAGGGCTTCTGGCCTTTCTCAACACACTTGATCATCTGCGCCAGCCCCTCATGGGTCTGTTGTATCTGTGCCCATTCCTGTCGTGAGGGACCAAAGAAAGGAGCCATTTCAGTCCCCTCCATCTCAAACTGATTAGTGGCGGTCAAGGCCTGTGAAAATCTGCTGAAATCGGGCACCTCCACATGCTCCAACTCATGATCCACGTCTTCTGTGGGGGTCTGGGCAGTTACCCTAGAAAGTCCGTCAGCATTCTGGTTCTCTGTCTTGGACCGATACTTAATGCGGTAATTGAATGTAGACATTCGGGCTATCCACCTCTGCTCTAACGCCCCGAGCTTGGCATTTTCCAGGTGAGCTAGTGGGTTGTTGTCAGTCAGTACTAAAACTTCAGCACCGGTCAAATATTCAGAGAATTTCTCGGTCATGGCCCATACCAGTGCCAACAGCTCCAATTTAAATGAACTATAATTCTCGGGGTTTCTTTCAGAATCTCTCAAAGACCGGCTGCCGTACGCTATGACCCTCTCCTGGCCATCCTGAAGCTGGGAAAGCACTGCTCCAAGACCATACAGGCTTGCATCTGTATATAGCTGGAACGGCAAGTGGTAATCAGCATATGCCAAGATTGGGGCTGTTGTCAGTGCATCCTTCAATGCCTGGAAGGCTTGTTCCTGTTCAGGTCCCCACTTCACGGACCGGTTCTTTGGACCACCGGATGTGCCTCGTAGGAGAGCATTAAGTGGTGCTGCTACCTTGGCGAAATCCTTAATAAACCGTCGATAGTAACCGGCTACTCCAAGGAACGCCCTCACTTCTCGCAGGGTAGTCGGTATCGGCCAATCTTGAACAGCCGCTATCTTGTCTCTTGATGGTCTCACCCCTTCTCCTGATACGCGGTGACCCAAGTAATCAATTTCAGATTGGAACAACCGACATTTACTGGGTTTCAATTTGAGCCCATGTTCCCGCAATCTTCGAAATACTTGCCCCAACTGGTGGAGATGGTCTTCAAAGGTCGCAGAATACACTATAATGTCATCCAAGTAGATGAGAGTGAACTCAAAGTTGAAGTCACCGAGACATTTCTCCATCAACCGCTGAAACGTTCCGGGTGCATTTGTCAACCCGAAGGGCATCCGGTTAAATTCGTATAGTCCCATGGGCAAGATGAATGCCGTCTTCTCCTTGTCTTTTGTGGCCATCGGCACCTGCCAATACCCACTAGCCAGATCTAGTGAGGAGAAGTACCGGGCTCTCCCTAGCGCTGAGAGGGACTCCTCAATCCGTGGCATGGGGTAGGAA